>JABWIB010005219.1:23752-34823 GCA_016617825.1 Platyplectrum ornatum
ATGCATTTAATGAGTGCACATCTAACAGATTTCTGCTGTGAGGGTCATTTATCTGTTGATTGGAAAGATTATCTTTCTGGTGTATGGCCAGCTTTAGTGTAGACCTGGACAAAACCAAACATTCAGCTTCAGGGGAGGCAAGTTTAAACTGTAAAAACAGGATTAGAGTTAAGAGGTGAAGTTCCCTAGCTCAACTNTAATCTACAAATATAACTTAATGCTATGCAGTTTGTGAAGTCTTTGTGCAAAGTTTATGCCATTTATGGAGCAATAAATTGGTCTAATATTGATTTTGAGAGAGGAGTACTGTTTATGTGGATAATAGAGGACATCCGCGTGATCCTTTTTTCTTATTGTTACATCTGGAGAGCTTTTGTTTGATAGATATTGTGAGTGGAGTAGATCATTGGTAAACATAGGAGGGTTAACCCTCCGGAGATTGGTGGAAACCCTTTCAGGTAATACCCTGGAAAAGGAGGTCTGGAAAAGAGAACCAGGCATTCGGGGAATAAGGACTTGCTACACACTTTGATCAAGTCGTCTTTTGTGAGTGTATCTCTCTTCTTTATTTATACATTGTTGTTTGGAGCTAGGAGTTCTTTTCTTTTCCCTACATTTTGGGTAATGTGAGCAGGAGTCAAGAGAAGGTGGACGACTGTGAGATGGAGGAACCAGGTGGAGAGACTCACTACATGCATTTATCAAGTCTTTTTTTGTGAGTGTACTTCTCCGTACTCCTATTTATTGCTATTTGGAGCTGCACAGAATTCTCTTTCTTTTTCCCTGTACGAACAAGCACACACGGGGAGAAACCAGGAGAAGGCGGATGAGCGTGGGACAGAGGAACCAGAAGAAGGTGCCCGGTACATCTTAAGGAGTACATCGAGGAGCGGGGAAGAGAGATCCGTTATACGCTTACCTTCACGTTTTTGTTTGTGAGTACCTGAACATCAGTATTGTACATACTTGTATTTGGAGCCACACAAGGTCGTTCTCTCTTCTGGTTATTTTTTGGGACCTATTTGGAGGAAATTAAGAGAAGGAGGACACAGAGGGAAGAATATCCCAACGTGGAAAGATCATCTAGAGGAGATCTTAAAGACATTAAAAACCCTCGGGAAGAACTCTTAGAGACATTGGACAGCATTGACAATAGTGGCAAGCAGTTTACCCGATTTATTGTCCCATCAGAAACTTGCTGTTTCTGTAGTCAAGGAAGATTTGGGCCTGCAACAGCAGGAGACTTTCTTGTAGCTGCTTTGTAGTGGTGTAGGTTAGCAGAGTATAATCTGTGGGGGTACGGGCGTAGGCTTGGAAGGCTGCAGAGGCAGTAGTTAGGAGCTCATCATGTTAAGATTTAAAGGCTTTGTTGCGTGAGCGAGTAAAGGACATGATGTGACCCCGTAAAACTACTTTCGCTGTTTCCCAGTAAAGAATATGGTCAGCTTTGTGTTGGGCATTGTTGTTTCAAACTCAGTCCACTTGTCAGAGAGGTAAGAGCGAAACTCATCTGATTGGTACAGATGGGAGGGGAAGCAAGGTGGGTGCCATGATTGAATAGAAATTGGTTCATGGTCAGATATTATGATATCATGAATGGTAGCAGAAAGATAATAGATGATTGCTAAGAAGGATGTAGTCTATGCGGGAAAAGGATCTATGAATGGCAGAGTGGAAGGGTCTGAAATGTGATGTCCATATTGAAATGACTGAAGAAGGGAGGGGGGTGGACGAGCGAGGGGGCGGGTTCTGGGATCTGTCCATGGCAGGGTTAGTGAGAGTGTTAAAATCGCCCACAATATAGAGGTTGGTGGAATTCCGGGAGTATATATTTAGCAGTGTGAGCCGTTCTGTCCCAACAGTGACCTCCAGCAGTAAATAGCGGTCCTGGAGGTCCAGCATAGAGCTAATGTTTCATATTAAAGGTCCCTGCGGGACAGAACCGCCACACCCCTGGACTTGGTGCAATGGAGGGCAGAGACACAGTCTCCTATACAAGGCACTTTCAACGTGTTGGCCGGTTCTTGGCCAATGTTCTTCTTGTAGAAAGATGATAAGGAGATTTAAGCGTTTTAAGGTGGGATGAGACTTTTCGTCTTTTGATGGGTGTGTTTAATCCTCCCACAGTCCATGAGAGCAGTCGGAGGCTTGGGGTGCGTGTATTAGGTGATGACTGCAGGTGGGTAGGTGGGTAGGCAGGGGCAAACACAGGATTTTGGAAGGGGAGTTTCTAAAGCATGTATGGTGTGGTGGAGATGGTGCACTATATAAAGTATATACTGGGTATATTAGGTGTCAGGTATATATTTGGGTATATAGTACACACACCCATTGTAGAATGCTATTTCAGACCTATAATTTACTTTATACAGTGTGCCAGCTCCTAATACTTAATATAACCAGCACATAATACAGCAACATTAAGGGGGGTTTTGGGCAACCAGAAACCCCCCGCGTTTGCCTATGGTAGGGAGGTCATTAGTAAGGTAAGAGAGGCATTGTGGCAGGGCGACCAGGTGTGTGAATGAAACCGGTTAGACTGAACCGAGGCAGGCAGTGAGGATACACCTTCTGGAACAGAATAGACACTGACACCGGATCTGGGTATAGAACAGCAAACCAGGAGTTTATCAAATATTTGCATGTGCATATACATAGAACAAAATGAAGGCCCCCTAATCCAACATTTTTCTAAATTTACCAACAAAATAAAACATGTAGCCCAGGGGGGCCCATAATAGCAATACTAATTGAATTTGAAAATAAAAAAAACACTCAATTGCAGCGGTGAACTGGGTAGTGAACGTTTTGTATTAGACATCCCAACCTTGGTGGCAAATTCCCTAGCCTATCAAAGACATGAGTACCGTTGTCATAGGTAATGTGTAGGTGAGCTGGAAAAAGTAAGGAGAACTGTATGTGGTGAGCATAGAGGGCATTGCATTATTGAGAAATTCCGAAATATTAAGATTTTATGTCCCTGGACTCTGACTGTTGCTTGTTTATGGTAGGCCCTAAGTATGGACTTCTTGTCACCAAAATTAAGGTAACATGCTATAACAGCTCTAGGTTTTGTAGCAAGGTCAGGTTTTTCTGGCCCCAGACGATGGGCCCGCTCTATCACCACAGGTCGCATGTTTTCCGGGAGTGCTTGGATGAGGTCAGTACTCAGGAGCGATAGGAGGGATTGACCGATGAATTATTCCTCCGGCTCCTGTTCTCCAGATCATCCACCTTATTCTCTAGGGATTTAAGGCGTTGCTCATAAACTGAGGTATTATTTTTAGGGCTATATGGGCATCATCTACATCACTGACACGTTGTTCCAGGGCATCAAGGCGTTTAGCATGGGTGTCAAGCGTGCCAGTGACCGCTGAAATGGTAGCCTGGAGGGCCATAAAGCGTTGATCTAAGGCAGGCAGGAGTTTTTCCTCCAATAGTGGCAATAGATGTAGGGATTATTCCTTTGCGGTATCCGCCAAGGAGGGCGTTTGAAGGGAGTGTGTGGGGGAGCCAGGGGCTTGGGTGCGATCCCTGTCCGGAGAGAACTGGGGGTTGGTTTTAGAGGCAGCCGTGGTAGCTTGTGTAGTGCGAGTTTTACCCATTTTGGGATTGTCAGATTGCCCTAGATAACGTTTCATACCAGGTGATGTACAGTAAGGAGTAGACTGTCTATAAGGCTAATATAACAATGAGCCACGAAGTAGGGCTGCTAGAGTAGAGGCAAGAGATAGTGAGAAGGTATGAGCTGATCTCCAAATGTAGATATAGCAGGTTGCCCGTACAGGTTTCATACAAACATTTATATTTATATTATATATATACTACTTGAGGCAAGGAATGGAACATAAAAATAAAAAGTAACAGAAAGTCAATTATTCAAAATATGGAGTAAACCTGGACGTCCCGCAGAGAAGCAGCCAGTGTAGACGACAGGTGATCTGTCCACGAACATTCGTATAGATGTGTGTCTGGCGGCTGTATGAGGACGTCTCAGGAGACCAGGAGAATGCAGAGGTGGTCAGCAAGGCTCAGTGGATCCTGATGAAAAGGTCAGGCGGTGAGGAAGAGGAGGTTATGCAGAGAGGGCACTGTCTATTCAGACACACTGACCATCAGTGAGTGGCCAGACGGTGTGTAGAATGGAAAAAGGTGTCCCCAGGATCCAACAGGCTGAGTGGCAGCAGAGCAAAGGGAGAGAAGGCCGCTTGTGTTATGGCAAGCTGTCATCCAGTTGTCAGAGGATTAGATAGGGTGGCTGTGCCACTGGTGCAGGCTGTATAGACATGTGCCAGGCACTGTGCGGCCTTCTACCTTCGGGAGTCCAGGGGTGATAAAGAGAGGCTGCAGCAGCTGAAGGCTGTGGATGGGCCGCAGGTGACATCTACAATCAGCAGAGGAGCAGCAGGGCAGACGATCACACAGCAGGATGTGCAGGTAACAAAGCAGAGTGGGCTAAACTGCCGGGTATCTGTTGGTGATTAAGGAAAGGTATGGAGTAGTGACAAAATTCAGTTGTCCAGGTTGTGCCGCATCTAGCACCAGGGCAGGAGAATGCTGTCCAGTGGCCAGGCAACCAGGTGTAAGTGGCGGGAGAATGCGGCAGGGGATGGTCTCCACAGGATGGGATAGGAGGGGGCGAAGCCGGTGCTAGGTCTCCTGCCACCCTAGGCAAACCTAGCACTGCGCCCCCTTCCAAGCAATGGAGTGGCGATAGTGATGAAGTAACGCCGGTTCTAACCCATTGGTGGAGGGCGGCTGAATGGAGGAAACATTACCGCACGCCCTCCCATCATTTAATTATACGGCGGTGTTTCTTTCACTCCGCCGTCCTCCTCAATGGGTTTTTTATTTTACAATTTTTATTTTTTTACAATTATTTTTTCCCCTACTAATCTGCCCTCCTGCCGGCCAGCCACCCTAGGCGGAAGCCTAAGTTCGCCTAATGGTCGCGCCGGCCATGGAAGGGGGCAGTCAAAAGTCACTTAGTGTGCCCCACGTCTGGATGCGGGTAGTAGATGAGAAGATACTGGTTGGGAGCTGTGACAGGAGTCAGTGTGCACTGTGTGTCCCGTAGACTGCGGGTGGGCAGGCTGCAGTACTGGGAGTGTGTCGGCTGGGTAACAGCGCTGGTCGGGAGCCGGGAGTACACTGAGGTGGTCTGACTTACCCGGCAGCAGAGGTGTAAGAGCCGCAGGTGCCGACAGGTAGAGCACCAAGATGACGGCTTACAGCGTTCCCTATGTGCAGGGCCGAGGACTTCTGCGGGTTCGAGCGGTCAGGGTGCCAAGCGATAAGAACAGCCCTTGAATCTCTTCTCCCCGGGCTAGGTCTGCCGTCCTCATTCGTCTTGTGTGTTGTCTGGTTCCATTGGTACCTTCTTCAGGTTATAACATTCAGTGCTGATTCATGCTCCATTTAACTAACATTTTTTTTTAAATTAATAAAATCAGTGTTGACATTATTTTACTGGTCAAACAGGTACTGGTGCAGAGAAGTCTCAGCCAATACACCTCCAGCAGTCACAGTTATACTCATGTTTACTACTGTAACTGGATTGACAACTTTTGTATGGGTGGAAAGAAATCTGGGAAGTTCAGTATGTGTGTAGTGCAGTGGTTCCCTCACTCCCTTGTTTACAACTGTAGTACAATATTTGCTATGTTACATTACTATGTTACCTATCCTGATCTCACAAAAGTGTGCTTAAAGGGAGAGGCTTGGGTTCCAATATCTCATGCATAAGGTGTGGCTTCTTTTACCACAGAGCAACATTTGCAGTGTAACCTTCTTGCTACCTACACCATAGAGCAACAATATGATTCTCCCTGTGCTCCTATGCTTCCTATTGCCGCTTTCTTTCTGTGAGGAGGAAAAACAGGTAGAGAGGGCTCCATTTTTGGGAGAATGGATTGCAATGCCACAGAACTCAAAAAAGTTGGCTAGTTTGGTAAAAATTGTAGCAGACTCATATAACGAGAACAGCGAGAGTATGTATTGGTGCAAGACTAAGGAAGTGACTGATGCATTTACCCAGGTAAATATAATATATTAACTATTGTTTTGATAACTAATATATTTATTTCCATTATTAACATTTATTTTGCTTAGAAATAAGAACAAGTGATACATTCTTAATTGTAAACTAAAATTTCCTGTGATTTCCTGTGAAATTTCCTTTGTAATTTCCACCAGAACCTGTCTATGCAGGTATATTATTTACTTTCCATTTAACTTTCTTTGCTGACAGCATAGCTGTATATGTAAATGCACACAGCAACACCTCTTGTTGACAATTCCTGTAATATTTTCTCGTGAATATGATACCATAAAGCTACTTGATCCCTATTTAAATCTACCTGGTTATTTGGAAATGACCTCACTGTAATAATTAGATGTGGCTCCTATTTTAAGGGCTCATATAACCCTTTATATTCATACCTGGTATATGAATAATGACAATACATATTCTTTGCTATTGTAGAGATATTTCTTGCTATATGATTCTATAATTGGTGTTAATGAATATAGAATCTGTGAATTAAATTAAATTAATTTGTTAAGTAGAGCTGAGCGGTTCTGATCCACACCGACACAATCTGACATCAGGGATCCAAACCAAACCAAACTAGATTAGGATCTGTCTGCCAGATTCCGATTCCAAATCAAGGCAAAGCGCCAATTACCCGGAAATGGCAGATCTTGCAGTTTTGGATTGTAAAAGAAATGAAATCACATAGACTACTGTTCCAAATCACAGTTCTCATTGGACTGTTCCAAATCACAGTTCTCATTGGACTGTTCCAAATCACAGTTCTCACGATGTTTGGGGGGTTTATAAGGGGGTTAATATACTCATATATCTACTTTATTATGTCTTAATAAGTTAATGTATTAATATGGGTTGCCAATAGGAATGAAAGTACTGATTTTATGTTATATATACTGTATTTTTAGCAAAATATTATCACAAAAAAATCTTCTATTATAAATAAGGAAATCTCTGTTGATGAGCCATTATGTAATTATATTTATCATTACCCATATGTCAGTGGATTTCTCTGCATATGTTGTTCTATGCGATGTAATGAGTTAACCTCTTTATATGACTTCTTTCATAATAATATATACTGAATTCATATTACTTCATATGTTGCCCGATGTTAATTAGTTAAAGGTTCATTGGCCCAGGTACAAAAGTTCAGTTTGGGCCCCCTTCCCTAATTATATTAAAAAATACCCACCAACGTGTATGTGTTGTTGTGTGTGTGTGTGTGTATGCAGGAGCGTAACTACAAAAGGCTGGGCCCCATAGCAAACATTGTAACGGGGCCCACTTCCCTATTTTAAATATAAATATAAGTGAGCTACAACATACAACACAAAAAAATCATAAAATAGGCTTTAAATGATACTTGCTAAATGTTCAATAGAGTGGTTTGCACAAAGTTCCTTTCACCACTAGGTGAAATAATCTTCAAATAGACACTAGGCTGGTTTACAGCCGCTGCTCCCCTATAAGATACACCGCTTCCAACTTCGTTACAAAGATGATCTGTAATAAAACATAAACACCAGGGGGCGCCCAATAGTGTAAAAATCATTATTTTATTCTTAAAACACTTAGTGACTCTCCATATAATCTGCGTACCGCAAATATATTAGGATTGTGCATAAAAACATGTACAAACAGCTGGGTACTTCACTGCATCGTCTGGAGTTGTTAGTATGGACAACGGCATTCGTTGCAAACCCACTCTCCACTAGGCTCCACCCTCTCCATATTTGAATCACTTTGTCAGACTTACAAATGTATCCTTTTATTTAATTTCTATATACAGTATGCTGCTGACACTCTNCTTTATTATCATTATGTGTGCATGTTACGGTCGTGCTGCACCTCGGCTCCGGTCGCACCTGCCGCTTCTCAGGCCTGTCCACGGTGGTGGAAGTGGGCAGGCCGCCTTACAGTGCTTCCCCTGCTCCCAGGCTCCCTCTGAGGGTGGTGGGTCAGCGTTGACCCGCTGGAAACGGGCAGCTGCTTCTCCTGCAGACCGCGGCCTGCTCGCTGTGTGCTCGCGGCAGGCCGCCATCTTGCTTTTCTGGCCGGCGGTCGGTCAGCCTCCCTCTCTCCTGCATAGCTCTGCTGCTGAGGGAGTGAAGTGGTGGCTGCTATCCAAGGCCCCCCTAGACATTGGGGGAGCGCCAGGGCACTGGCTGGAGCCTCTGTGGCCTCGTCTTCCCCTGCCTCCTGTGCCTTTAACGAGTGGTGCAGGCTGCCAGTGCCACAAGCTTGTGCCTGGAACATCAGCCTGTGTATCTGGCGCCATCTTGTGGCTGGAAGAAGATAGCACCTCACTACCAACTGCTGCTGCTTCTACTGCTGCTGTTGTTTCTACTGCTGCTGCTGCCTGGGCATCCCTGCTTTGCTCTATTATCACTCCGTGGCTGGATCCTCGGTACTGATTGCTGCCAAAGCCTCTAGTTCTCCCAGCGGCTGAGGAGCCCCGCTTTCTCCGTTAGGCCCCCTGTTGCTTCCTATGACCTGCGGNGGAACCTTCTGACCATATCGGTACCACCCACGGCCGGTATGTAACACCGCTGGTATGTAACACCGCTCTCCAGTCGTGGCCATCTGTTTTCCGTCCCTCCGCTTCCCTGGTGACGACAGTTTCCTTCAGCCCACTACTATGCCGCTGAAGAAACAAAAAATCTCCTCTTTGGCTCCGCCATTGACATTTACTCCGCGTCAGCAGCCTCCAGCTTCTCCAGCGTCTGCTACCCGGGGTCCTGAACCTCGCTCTCAAAAACAGTCTGGTACCACGTCTCCGTCCGACCCCACCGGCTTCTGGAACAGAATTGGATCTGGATGCACCTGTGACTATACGTGCGCTCCACCAGCTCTTTGCCACGCTCCGCCAGGACTTCTTTACTGATCTGAAATCTGCGGTCAGTGATCTCAATCGTGGCCTCTCTGACCTTAACGAGCGTACTGAACATCTAAAGTCTAAGATGGAGGAAGTGGTCACCTCCCACAACACTGTGCTCTCTGTGCAGGAATCTTTGCAAGCTGAAGTGATGCAGCTCCAGGATAAGTTGGCGGAGGATAGATCCCGGCGGAATAATATTAAAATAAGAGGCATCCCGGATTCCGTTCTCAACCCAGACCTGGAGGACTTTGCCAAATCTCTCTTCCGGAAGTTGCTTCCGAGGGTAGTGGAAAAGGACTTGGAGATTGATCGGATCCATCGTCTTCCTAAGGCCAAATCCGCTCCGGCCACTGCATCTAAGGACACCTTGCTTCGGGTTCATTTTTTTCGGGTCAAAGAAGATATCCTGAAGGCTGCGCAAAACCCTGCCAATGCCGCTCACCTAGGCTCCCTGCAACTTTTTCAAGACCTCTCCGCGGCTACGATCAACAAGCGTCCGGTCTCACGATGTCCCCTACCGGTGGGGTTTTCCGGTGAAGCTCTTAGTACGTCGGGGCGATTCAACCCATATAGTTACCTCAGTTGATGCGGGC
Source organism: Platyplectrum ornatum (assembly GCA_016617825.1). NCBI lineage: Eukaryota > Metazoa > Chordata > Amphibia > Anura > Limnodynastidae > Platyplectrum > Platyplectrum ornatum. The sequence continues at coordinate 33,276 of JABWIB010005219.1, forward strand.
CTGCAGCTCCTGGATGACTGGCGTCTGCTTCACCCGCAACTCCCGCCGCCGAATCTCCCTCGCCTGGCGTCGGGCTGGACAGTTGTCGGATGATTCTCCTCCTTCCCGTGACTTTGCCTTCTGCGTTCCCACGCTGAATCGTATGTTGGCCCGCAAACTCCGGGGCCGGCAGGCTCGTAATCGTATAAAGAGTCTGGTTTCTGTGACGGGACGTAGAGTTTGTAACCCCCTCGACATTGCCAACGCCTTTGCCGACTCCTACTCTAGCCTTTACAACCTACATTTAGACGTTACCACAACTCAGCCGACACCTGCCTCTGTAGCACATTTCCTTCAAGACTTGACTCTTCCGACGGTTGACTCTGAAATGCTTGACCTCCTAAATGCCCCTTGGTCCCAACCTGAAATTGAACTCGCCATTAAACAACTCCCAAAGGGGAGGGCACCTGGACCGGACGGCTTCGTTAATGACTTTTATGCTTCCTTTGTTGATGACTTAGCCCCAATTTTGACTGATTTATACAATGCTGCTACGTCCGCTGGCTCCTTCCCTCTGGAAATTTTTTTCCAATTATTACAGGAGCCAGACTTGTACAGCCAGCTCCTGTGGTGGCTGATGAGGATGATGTGGAGATGCCTAATAGAGCAGGAGGAGGAGGTTCCAGAACAGTTTCCAGAATAAATGGCCCCAAAGCAGGTGTGGAGGACAGGGACCTGGATGGTCAGGATGATCAAATATTTGTGCAAAGGCCTATGGTGGCAGATATGTTATTATAATGTTTTTGCAATTTATTAACCAGAACTCAAAAAAAAAAAACCTTACAATAAATTACATTTTCCCTATGTAATATTTTTTTGTTCACAAAATATGTTTAGATCAGGAAGGTGAGGACATGCACCCTGATGATAGGGCCCATAGACAATGGACATACATTCATCAGACACTTCTGGCAGTTCTGGCCATGCGTGAACAGCTGAACATTACGACAGAGCTCCTGGAATTATTGGAGGGAGCATTTTAGTTGTGTTTACTGTTGTTTTTTTTGCATAATTTATTGCATAATTTGTAAAATAAAAATTGTTTTGTAAATGAAAATGGCTTTAAAAATTACATATTTATATGCCACTAGGGGGCTGATCAAGAGTTTGGGAGTAAGGGAAAAAATGTGCAAAACCAAAACAAAAACTGCAGGTGAGGCAACTTTAAATTCTGTAAACATATTTAAAGTTAAGAGGTATAGTTGACTTGCTGAACTCTGAATTACAAAATAAACATAATGGGGGGTATTTACTAAGGGTCGAATTGAGAAATTCGATTTCTGCCCTCGAATTTTGGTCTGAATTCNCCCTCTTCGTATTTACTAAGGCCNGATTTTCTGAAAAATCGCATGTCCGAATGAATTCGCGTCCGAATGATCGTTCGAATTACAGCTTCGATTTGCAAATCGAATGTGCGAATTTTCCCTATCTCCGCCGTTGGCAAGTAGATTTACTAAAGGTCGAATTGTGAATTCGACCCTCGAATAGGATTGAATTCGCGTTTACAAA
>JABWIB010005222.1:6266-28615 GCA_016617825.1 Platyplectrum ornatum
AAAAAAAAAAAAAAACTCGAGTATAAGCCGAAGGGTGCACTTTCAGCATAAAAAAACATGCTGAAAAATTCGGCTTATACTCGAGTATATACGGTACTTGCTGATTTGTGTACCTTTGGATCAGGACCATGAAGCCATAGAATTTATCTGCACACACTAAAACATTATAAAGTAAATATGCACAGAACAAAACACAAATTTTAAATATCAAATAAAATCTATTTTCAAAAATGTTATGCATTTCTCTTCTCTATGTATTTATCATCTCTATTTAAATGTCTCTATACATTTCAGACATTTAAATAAAGCTGGAACTATTAGAGTAATGGACTGGATCCAAACCTTCACAGGACACCGACTTGCAAAATGTGGGTTTTTATCTGGCACTGTGTGTGTTTGCCAGATCATACGACACATGTCTACTAGGGTACGATAGGAGATCAGTACAATAGGGGGCATCACATCAACTCACCTAAATGCTACAAGATTGGCTGGGGCAACATTTAAACTATGCACTAGGGAATAGCATGGGGGAGTTTAAGACATCCAGAGGTTATATCGCAGCACAGTGGTCGAAGTGGAAATTTAGAAGTGGGGGTATGAACATTAAGAAGTGGCGGTATGGAAACACAGACTATTATAGAAGTCAATGGAGAATTTCATTTTTCCATTACAACAGTGGGAGAAGTGCCGGTATGTCATACCCCCGTATACCCCCCCACTTCGAGCCATGTCGCAGCATAAATGTTGCCATGTACACCCATGAAAGGGAGTGGAATTCCATCCTGGGCATATGCACAGAGGTCTGGATCCAGTCTAATGTTATACATATTCTTAAGCTCATAATAAATATAATAAATGAAGCTGCACAGTAACACTAGATACATATCTTGAACTCATGTGTTGGAATAAAACTACAAAATCAAATACTCTTGAATGATAAGTACAATTAATATGCAAGTCATATCATCAGTTACACAACTGAAATCTTAAACACTATTGGCATGGTAGATTTGTTTGCTTCACAATCCTTCTAACCTGGAACATCACATTGCTACAGAACATGATCGATTTTTTCCTTTTAAGTATAACATTATACAGAATCACAATGGCAAATATTCTGATGATTAATATGCACCTTCATCAATACTCATGTTTATGCACAAGCGGAAAATACTCTGTAACACTCCAGAGTTGTGTAGCCTTGTACTTCTTCAGGTAATTAATACACATATTATTCCTACAAAGTCTGTCTTAGGTGAATAAAATTACACTACCTTCAGTATACTAACTGAGGATATTCAAATTTATTTTCAGAGTTTTCAAGAAAACAAGTGGTGATGGGAAGGTGAGAACAAAATTGAAACTGATTTTATGCTCTTCATCTTGATATGTTACAGCTTAACTAGGAAATATGTACATTCTTTCCTGTGTCCTTAACAAAAAAACATTTTGTCTGCTCAATCTAGTTATCTATTTATCTTGCAAAACGGGACTATGTGGATCATGTGGAGTTTGTTGAGCCTGTAGGTCAGTGCCCAAATATTATTTATATATAGCTATAACAATATACAAATATGTCATTGCATCCTAATCCCAAAATTGAAATGCTACTTTCGATCTTTTTGCAGATGGAATGATCTTAATTGATCCAGAATACCAAAAGGATAAGAAAGGTAGGATTGTTTCATGGGGAGTATTAGATTATGCTCTTATTGGTATTGAAGTTATTCTGACATTATTACAGCCTCTAATCCAAAGATTCTGCCGTTTTTGCAGGCTGCTGGCCATAGAGCATGGCTTGAAATATATAGACTGTTCCCTCTACATCCCTATGTGTCAAAATTCCCCATTACTTCTGAGGTTACCTGCAGTTTTCAAGAGCTGCTATAATAAGTAAAGATTCTTATTTGACATGTTCAGAGAACGACACTGTACAATTTTTATGGCCACGTTTTCTCTTACTGTGAATAACCTTTTGGTCCAACTTTTAAGATGATGATAATTTACCTTTTGCACTTTTGTAACTTTTCCTTCTAGTTTTTGTGACGTTGACTTGTGCTTTCCGATATGGTCGGGACGACATGGAGCTTATTGGATTGAGTTTCAGGAAAGACCTGTATACACTGTTTTGTCAGGTGTATCCCCCTTTACCAGAGGATAAGAAACCACTCACACCCCTTCAAGAGAAACTACGTTTAAAGCTAGGAGAAAATTCCTTTCCATTCAGCTTTAAGGTGAGAAGTTAAAACATTTATACATAGAACATGTAATGAAAGGTCATATGAAAATGTCATTTATTTTATCTTCTTTATTTTATGTTATGCAGATGGACAAAAACTTGCCATGTTCTGTTACCTTACAACCTGGGCCAGAGGACTCTGGGAAGGTATGAAAGGCAATAGGCACAGAAGCTGCAATATGTATTTGCATATATTTACAGTATACACCACACATGCAAACAGACACATACCAAGGCATTGTCACTGATTATAGTACACTGGGTTTTGCTTTAATGATTAATGGAATACACAATAAATTATATGTAACCTCTATTTATATAGTTATAGGTTACATATTTATTATTTGCTAGGCAGATTATCAGCACAAGGGGGTAGTAGAGTATCTATCTAAACCCCATTCTAGTGGCCAGAGAATGCTATGACTTATTTTGTACAGTTTGTGCCTGTTATAGATTATATAGGGTGGCATTCAGAAATTAAATATTCAATTACTGGTGCAAACTATATAAACATGAGCTATGGTTTTGGGACAAAGCTTAGCTAATGTAATTTTTTTTATCACCACTTAATTCACCGGCACTCTCATCATGTATTATGGTTACATAATACTAAAACAGTGTATCAGGTCCAGACCTTTGACAAACCCCTTATTTCCATGCATTTGAATTGTGTATTTCTGATTTTGTGATTTGCGCATACACACACATCTATGTGACAAACAGGGACACATTTTGCTTGGTCCTGGCTTACAACAAATGACACTAATAACTGATATACTATTACAATGTACAGTAGAGGTGATTTTGGACTAATTTGCTGCATCATTAAGTCTGTGCTGTAAGGGATCTGGGGACTGCCAGGGATCTGGGGTTGGCAGTGTCTAGTGACACAAGGAACACAACAATGACGAGCAAAAGAGGCTTTATTGACAAAACAGATAGTAAAGCAGGTATACAGAAAACTGTGGTTTAGTAGTCACTGAGAGGTAGAAGGAAACAGAAGAAGGTGCAGGCTGTATGAGCTGGGCCTCAAGGTGAAGGTGCAGGCTGTGTGAGCTGGGCTTCAAGGAGGAGGTGAAGATTGTGTGAGCTGGCACTCACAGAGGAGGTGCAGGCTGTGTGAGCTCGGACTCACAGAGAAGAAGTCCTGGAAACAGCATGAAACTGCAAAACTGTGAAATCAACAATGGACTTCTAGTAAATACTAGTAAATATATCCCAGTGCCAGGTGCTGTCAGTAAGAGATAATTAGACATACAGATACCTGACACCAGAGCTGTTGACTGCCTAAATCCAAGAATGCATAAAGACTGTGACATTGGAAAATATAAAGTAATGTATTTGTGTCAGAATTCCTATGCTAATAAAATTGTTAGTTGCATGTTTGCATAGATAGATAGATTTTATTTGGCAGAAAGTTTGCCCGGGAAAAAATTAGACAGCATGACCACATCTCCTCGGGATATCCAAGACAAGAGATTAAGATTAGGGATCAATTTAGAGAATGCTAGGAGGGAGAAGTGGTTGTTGGGGAGGGGAAACAAGCTATTGGAAATGACAAACCTGCCCAACACCTGGAGGAGTGATAGACAGTAGAGTAGGAGTACAGAGGGGAGCAATCAAGGGTGGGACCAGTCCCTAAGGGGAAAAACAAGGCAAGCTTCCTGGTACCTTTATAAAATATCAATAAATATTTATTTTGCCTTTCCACAAAACCTATACTATTTCTAATAATAATTTTTCTCTTGCAGCCTTGTGGGGTAGATTTTGAGGTGAAAGGATTCTGTGCAGAAAACGTAGAGGAAAAAGTCCACAAAAAGTAATGATTTTTTTTCTTTTTCCTGAAATAAGCTTACTAACTTTAACAGCATGTAATCTTGCTAATACAATGTGTTCTGTATAAACCCCTTACCTCTGACATAGACCATATGGTGCAACATTTATTTTGAGTTGTAGGTTATATAGCAATCAACAGACTTTTGTTTACTACCTCTGCAACTATAAATTAAATATTGAATTTTATGCTAATTTTATGCTAATTAAAAATCTAAAGAAAATTATATGCAGAGAATTGCTAGGGTTTTTAAATTTGGAAGGCTGTTTCCTAATAATAATAATAATATGTCACTCTCTCCCAACAACCAGGAACACAGTATCCCTCATTATTAGAAAAGTGCAGTATGCCCAGGAGGCATCGACAGCAGCCCCACGTGCAGAAGTCACGCGTCAGTTCATGTTGTCAGATAAACCTCTGCAACTGGAGGCTTCACTTGACAAAGAGGTAACACTTACTATTTTATACCTGTCATAGCTGTCTTGAATTACCCTTCTCCAATAAAGCTGAGCATACACTATAAGATAAATTGTTCCAATCGTAAGATTTTTCAAGAGTAAAACCATGTTGAATTGCAGGGGGGTAAAATGAATGTCAGTGTTTGCATGCAGGGAGAATACTTTATTGTTGCATGTTGCACACAGATACTGACCAGCTTTACTGTTACACTGTTATTAGACTTGGGCTAGAAACATCATCTCTCAACTCTAATACTGATTGCAATTAATTAAATTTACCTCCCCTGCAATTCAACATGGTTTTGCCCACTCTTGAAATGGAACAATTTATCTTATAATGTATGGACAGCTTAAGTCAGGAGACATGTGGGGTTCAGTAGATGACTGGTATTTTTTACTATATACAGTACTTTGTTTGAAAGTCTTGATTGAGGATTGTTACACTTTGTGGTAGAAGACAATTTTTTCAGTAGATCTGTGAGACACAGGTGAGACCTGGAAAAAAGTGTTGGACAGCCCTAGAAGCATCAAAAATACAAAAAACATTAATCGGAAGGGTTACATTTCAATTAAACCATGTGGTGGAGTTCCTAGGATACAAGAGCCAAAAAAAGTCTGTCCATATTAAAGTCTGGAAATCTTGGGGAGGCAAAGATGAAACAAGGATCTAATAAACAGTAACACTGTCCGCACAGTAATCCGCAGCTAGGACCTTTTGGATATTCGGTACTGGGTGTCTGTCCCAGATGAATCCTTTCTGGTCAGCTTGGATGTCACTAGAGAGGATTAATTTGAGTCTCTCAGTCAGAATCTTTGTAAATTTTGTAAATTTGTAGTCAACTCCCAGTAGAGAGATAGGCTGATAGGATTCAGCATGAACAATGTCTCTTGCAACCGTAGGCAACACCTTAATAATGACACAATGAGAAAGTATAGAATTTTTTTTTTAAACAAAGCTTTATTAAGTACACCAAAATACAGAGGTACACAAGAGATATATAAAGAACAATACGTGTGCATTGATAAACACAGAGTAACAATGCAGGCAATGAAACAAGTGGTGTGGTGACCAGAAAGGCGGGCCCAAGTACTTAGCTTAAAACAAACTGCACATCATAAAATCTACACAAGATGCCAATCAGTAAACAAGTATTTGTTGGAGAGCCGGGGAGGGAGGGGGAAGGGAAACAGAGGATAGTCGAGAGACCACCCAGGTCTTACAGAAAATGAGGTTCCAAGGGGCTAAGAGGGATGGGCACCGGAGATCGCTGACCGACGAAGATACCAGGTGGTGTGTTCCACTGACGCAAGGACACAGCGGCGGAGAGAGTCTGTTAGGGCGGACAGGTAACCCTCCCAAACGGCAAAGAAGTGAGTGACCCGGCGCTCCTTATCAAGGAGCAGTTCCACCCAGTCCATTCGAAATAGGAAATGAAGTTTTTCCTGAAATAGGGAGAAAGGAGGTGCGAGAGGGCTAGTATAGAATTTTTTAATGGCAAACTGCAACAAGTTTCTGACAAGACATGCTAGGTATGCAAAGATGTGCCATCATAAATTCTGAGCAGCAGTTAAAAATGACCAAATACAAAACACAAGTGACCAACATTGGCACACTAGGGACAGAGGAGGGCAGAAAAAACAAAAACCCTGATAACTTCTATAGAATAGTCCTGGAAGAGCCAGAGCTCGTGGCAATTCCAGACAAGATTCACAATCTACCATTGCTACCATTCCAAATCGCCATTTATGAAGGTAGTCGAGACAGAGCAGGATACGACGTGGTCTTATTTAGAAGTGTCCCGTGGTGGATCCAGGCGGTGGGTTCACCTCTAGCAGCTGTGAAAGATAGATAGATAGATAGATAGATAGACAGACAGACAGACAGTCAGATAGATAGATAGATAGAGAGCTATTTAGATATTCATTCTAGTGTGTAAGATAATTTGTTGTTACTACATTCTCCATTTTACTTGCCCTCTGTTATAGGTCTATTACCATGGTGAGCCCATCAACATTAATGTGAAAATCAACAACTCAACCAATAAGATTGTGAAAAAAATCAAGGTCACAGGTGTGTGCATAGTTTTATTATGCTTTTGTCCCAAGCAATGTTTCATCATTTTTAATAAAGGAAACACAGTATATATACCAATGAAATGCACATAAAGCCCATTATGTAAATATAAATATATCTCATTTTTGGAAGTCTGAGTAGGTATGTTGTAGTTGCCTATGCCATAATCTGTGTAAAGGTGGCCATACACGGGCTGAATTTTGTTCCGAGCTCACGAATATCGTGAGCTCTGAACGAAATTCGGCCCGTGTATGGCCACGACCGAAAGCTCCCAACGGCGACTAAACGCCGGGAAACCTAAACAAACGAACATTGTGATCAATCGGATTTCCCCGACTGATCACAATGTTCGTTTGTTTATTAAAAAAAAAATACCCTAAAAAAAAGAAATAAATTAAATTAAAATAAACTCATCCATCAGATGTCTTCGCTGGGCACCTTCTCCTGTGCGGCGGCACATCCACGTGTAAGCTTAATCCAACTATTGGGTAGTAAGTATCATTGGCTCTGAAGTCTGAAAGGGTCAGAATGCATTTTGATTGGATGGTACAAATGCTCTGATATACTACTTGTAAAAAAAGCACTACAACCAATGTAAAAAACATACATTTTATTTTCAATACAAATAATTATTCTCTTCCTTTATTAATCAATTTGAATGATAAAAATGTGTATTGATACAATTGATTTTTGCACTTAAGATATTTAAAATGAACTATTTTTTTTACTCTCTGCAGTGGAGCAGGTGACTGATGTGGTGCTGTATTCCTTGGACAAATACTCCAAGGTAGTTTGCAGTGAGGAGATGAAGTGAGTGTACAAAATAGAATATAAAGGAATAATCAGTATAATAGTTACCAGGCTTTCTCATAGAACAGCTGGCTTTACAGAAAAATGGTGTATACAATATTATATATAATATAGAAAAAGTTGTATACATGAGTGTTAAGGAGAGCCTTTATTCTATCACAGTCTAGTAATATTTATTTGACAACAGTACATTCATTTCAGTAAAATACAGAAAATGTCTGTGCTGAATAATTTATCTGTTTGATGAACATTAATAATAATTAACAGTGTAATTCTGGAATTATAGAATAGTATGCCATTCTTCTTAGTTTGCTTGGTTCTAATAAATAAACACATGTGCAGACTGTCTTTACAAAAAACGATAAACTTTTGCTGTGGACACAGTTACAAACAGTGTACCACCTTTTTCTAGTGATACTGTACCAGCAAATTCCGCTTTCACCCGAACATACACAGTGACTCCAATCTTGGCTAATAACCGGGAAAAGCGCGGTCTGGCACTGGATGGCAAACTGAAGCATGGAGATACCAACTTGGCATCATCAACAATGTAAATATCAAACGTATTATTTGTTCTGTCTTGTTTGCAATTTTACCTTTTTTTTGCTCAATTCTATTTTTCTAACAATATTCATCAACTGTTCTCATATTTACTAATTAAAATTACTTTTACGGAACAATAATGTAATGAATGTTCTTAACTTTTTTTTATCAGCCTGCGTCCAGGTATGGATAAGGAAGTTCTGGGAATCCTGGTGTCTTATAAAGTGAGAATTAACCTCATGGTATCCAGAGGAGGGTATGTGAATACATGAAATATACAAGTTATAAGTTTATATTGTCTTTCTACAACGTTCTTGCTAACAATGCCCAGTCAAGTCTAGAAACAAAATAGATAAATGATCCATGAACTGGTAATAAAATAAATTACTTACTGCTTCTTCCTTTAATAAACTAATGAGACTTTGTGCAGTACTTGGGCCCCCTTTTCTTACTTCCAACCCATGCTCTAGACTAGTGGATCTCAATGATAAAATGAGGTCAAGTATCACTGACCAACCCCATTCTATCACGCCTTCTTAATTGCTTTTTTTGACCTACATCCCTCCTCGTTATGATCCTACTATTAGCACATCAACACCTTAGTTCTTTTACATTTCTTCAGATCCATGTTTCCTCCCTTTTGCATTTTATAAAGTATATTTGTGGTACTGTCATGCAGACAAATACCCAATCCTCTATTATTCATTACATATATTTGTAATGATTTCCAGATTAATTGTTTATATATGCCAAACATGTAATCAAATATACCCTCTGCCACCCGGTATTGCTTGTGAATGCAAATACTTCTGAAAGCTGTACCTCATTCCAAACATTACCAATGACCAAGCATAGCACCAGACAATGGTCTGAGTACCACAAGTGGTATATGTACTGTATCACTGGTTGAGAGCCCTGTAGACCCTCCACTTCTAACAGGATTGTTAAATGTGTGCATGGAGTTACATGTGTTACATGGATGTACCTTTTGCTTACAACAAATATTTTATTTAAATGTTTTAAGTTAAGCTCTGTTAAACGTTAATTTAAATATATTTATTAAATAATTCCCTTATTGTGTAATGGAACATAGTTGTAATGAATCCTTAAATTACATTGTTACCTGGTTCATTAAAGACTATGCTCCATTATAAATAATGATAAAACAGAGCTTTCAGGCATTAGGGGGCTGTTTGTATTCTATATAAAGACACACAACGCTTCATCACATTTTTTATCACATGTTCAGTTACCATAATAACCAAAACAGGAAAATGTGCACTTCACAAGGATTTGATTTTGCAATGGGTAACCTAGGCAGGTGGCTGAAGGCTTAAGACCTGTGCATTACGTGAATCACTTCCATGGCCCCTGATGAAGTGAAAGCAGCACATTGCGCGTGGCTCAGCATCCTGTCACAGCCACCAGGTCAGAACTGCTAGCAGCTAAGGCAGGAATTTCTGCTGTATATGCAGATGGTTCACTGCATACATCATATGCAGGTTATTAAAGTGTTCTAATTATATATTCTAAAATATATGAGATATATTATATGGGAATGGAATTCTACATATATATATAGTATATAGTTTGCACTTTCTCCAAATAATTTCCATTTATATACTATGGGCCATTCACAGAACCATTTGTGTCTACCCTGCTTCTCAAATTCATGATCAGCTCCATTGTCATGTTGTATATTACCTGGTGCGTTTTATATATATGAATGTGGCACCAAACAGAGTGTTGACAACCCATTGGAGGCATGGTCAACTCCATTCTCATCATCTCCCCCTCTCAATTCATCATCTCCCACCTCATCAACAGCTCCGGTCTCCATTTTCTTCACCACTCCCCCCCCCCTCTCAAATCATCATCTCCCTATTCTCATCATTACCTCCCCCTCCTCATTCTCATTTAATCCACTTCTAAATTCCCAACCTCTCCCAACTGGAGCTCTCCACACCGAAGGGAGAGATTCAGCAGCGGCGGTGTGATTTGTGTAGGTTTTGTTGGACACGTGCCCTGATGGAAGCCCTAAAAAACACACACAAGTTACTGATCATGTGTTATCACGTGTTTCTGTCCTCCTGCACAACTGCTGATTTTAATATTTTTTTTTTTTTGCAGCATTCTGGGTGATCTCACCTCAAGGTAATTCAAACCCATACACCATTACACCCATACACCAAAAAATGTAAACTTAAAATCTTACATTTTTAAAACTACATATATATATATATATATATATATATATATATATATATATATAGAATCTGTAACGTAAACCTTACAGAACTGTAAATTGTAACACATTGTAAATTGTAAAATATTATAATATTATAAGTCCTGAGGACAAAGAAGGGTGGATTTTCAAGTTATATTTTAAATGACGTTCTCAATGTCACAATTTAGCAAAATAAGGGGCATATTAGTTATTAAAGGTTTACATTGTTCCTTTGATGTATTCTATTTTTATATTCTTATATTATTTTCATTCATTTCTATATCACTTTGCTCATAAGTGCATGCCTGTATTCAGGACATATGCAGCGTAAAACAACTATGGGTAACCATATTTAAACAACAATCCCACAGATTACATGGCATGTTAGTCTTGTCAGTGTTGGGTGTGATGAACAGGCAGAACAGGCAGAACAGGCAGGTATGAATAGGAAGTGCACTCACGGTACAAATAAAGATCAAATTTATTGAAAATATATCAACTTTATTCTTTCTATTAAAAGCCAATAGGGGGTAATTCCCAGTTTTGATTAAAAATAGAATAAAGAAGGTGCAGAAAAGGTCAGAAAAAGTTGATTGAGAACTTAGTCACTCATATAATATATGAACTGATATAACTGCCTAGCAGACTCTTTTTTTCACTCAAAATTATTTTAATATCTAATTGATTTATTTAATGTAACTAGTGAGACTGACTTAATGTAACTAGTGAGACCCCCATCTTTGGGGTCAGCATTATTACCAGTGAGCCACTACTTATCTGTTGATTCACACTAAGGACAGGATTAGTTAGAAGGTTTATTAGGGAAAGATATAGAGAAAAGTCCATAGCTATGAAGAGGCTATAGGGCTGATCCAGAGTTTTTGGTGGCTGCTGACTTCGGTCAATCCAGAGGTGCGTGTTGCTCCCTAAACACTCTTGATAGCAGGAAGAGAGAAAAGACATTAGCTTTTCCCTGCATGTAGTGGAACCGGGGCTAAGCAGAGAGGCTGCAGCTTCTTATAGCGCAGTCCCTGCTATCGGCCCCATTAATTTTATGTATTACTAAGTAAGCCAGAATAGTGCAGTGCTTGCTGTTACTATGCCAGTTATTGACAAACATAAATGTGAATGGGTTTTTAAATGCTGGGTTTCTCATTCACATTTTTATATTCTGGGCATCATTCCATAAAAAGATTATTATAGAATTGGAGCGGATTCAGGGAAAGGCAACAAAACTGATAAGGGGGCAACATTTGGGGTCAGTACTGAGAGCTTTCACATCAACTCTTTACCCCTAGTAACTGTACAGAGGACTCTAAGACTAGAGGAAAAGACGTTTCACAAACAGCAGAGGAAATGCTATTTTCTTTTCTGTACCTTTCTCTGTATTTTAGTTGAGTGCGGTTATTCCTGTGTTCTCCCAGTGTTATTTGTAACTTCCTATCCACAATAGGGATAAATAGAGGATTGCTTTTGGAATATTTGTAAAGTTAGTTTATATTCTAACATGCTTCTCTGTTTCATTAGTGATGTCCTAGTGGAACTTCCACTAATTCTGATGCACCCCAAACCACCTGAAGGTACGTATAGCAAATGGAATATTGGTAATATAAATAATTTAGAAATGTACACTGAGAAGTTGGGAATAACAGCAAAATATGAGTAAGTACAAACCTTGGCGAAACCAACTTGAACTGCAGAGGGAGACCAAATTCAAATGTGCAGAGTTACTTAAGAGATGTTTGTTTAAAATATATAGTTGTTCTGTATTTGTGTGCAATGTATTTTCTTATTTACATTCTTTCTATCTACTTTTGTTAATTAAAAGGTTGTGTTTTTGAGTGAGAATTGCTTGACCAACCTTGCTGTATCTCTGTGAGTTTTGTGCGAGTTTAATGGTCATGTTTTAATCTTTACAATTCGAGTCGAGTTTGGTGGTCATTGTCACGGTTGTGTTTATTTAAGATTTTTGGTTGAGTTTTAGTGTGAGTTTCATTCTCGCTCTGTCGAGAATGAATTTCACATGGTCGAGTTTGTAATCTCGCTCTGCCATATTTGCATATCTCCCCCATTTTGCTGACTAAAATCACGCCAACAATTAGCAGCCATTTTCAGCATGACTGACACGCCATAAAATCATGCCATTTCCTGTTTTTAGTGGAGTGTGTAGTAGCGAGAGGCAGGGTGGAGGTATTTTCTGAGAAAGTGTAGGTATAAAGTATAAACGAGTGCTGATTATTGCTTGTGTTTGTTGTAGGTCATTTGTTGTTGTGTCATTATGTTTGGGATTTCTGTTTCCCATTTTTCCCTTAATAATAATTGTTGTTGTGAAATTGTGTGTGTATATACTTGTAGTGTTGTGTGTGTTTAACTGTTTGTCTGTCTGTGTGTCTCTTTAATTTTATTTTTCCCCATTTATTTGAGTGAGCACAATTATGGCTACTGGGAGCAGGGAGGAGGAGGGTGCAGGCCAGCTTAGGGATAGTGGCTTGCTAGACTAGGGCGCAACATCATGTTCTAAACAATTGCACATGTGCGGTTGGAAAGCCAGGTATTTATTACCTCACATTGCGTGGTATTCCCCGTCGGGGCTGGAACTGGGGCTAGTGATATTCAGGGTGTGCAGGACCCGCAGCCACTTGTTGCCGATTTGCTTCTAGAGCAAGAAAATTTAAGAAATTCTCTCTCCAATAATATAGGCAACATTCACACACAATTATAAACATTTATATATGGTTCATAATTAGCTCTTGATTGATGGCTAAAGAGATGGGTCAAATCGTATACAAAAGCACCTCTATCTGAAACTTGCATGCCAGATTTGGTCCAACCTGTATGTGTGATTGCACGAGCAAGATGTCATGTTAAAAATTGCACAAGCAAGATTTTATGTGTGAGACACATGTGACAAATAAGCAAGCGAGAATCAAAACACGGGAGAAAATACGCCACGCTCAGGCGAGATTTCAATCTCTACCTTAATAAATGTACCCCAATATGTGTAGTAGGGAACGAGTGCCTCATTTGGTGAACATCATAAATTAAAAATGAAACATTAATCTAGATGTATACATGTCAATTTGGCTTAAAAATATGTCCTGTAATAAATACTGAAATAACCATAATATTAATACTGTATTGTTATTTTTACCATTTTGTCTGGATCTTTGAAAACTTAAGTTTCAGCAAGGTATGTAGAAACAATAAAACTCATATACTCGTCATTATAATATTTGAGTGTAATATAAATTTATTATCATGTGATTTCGTTGTTAAAATGTTATTATTTGAAAACCTGAAACAACACTTTTATCATGTATAATTAGACTGTGAAGAAATAATATTGGACCAGATCCATGACTATTGTAAATAGGGCATCTGCACATGCACCACACTTTCTATGAAGATCTGGGTCCACGCAATTTATACTTCTGTACGTTTAATCAGAGCAGAGGGGGTGGGTGCAGTAAGGTCTGCTGCAGCCAGAGCTGAACCTAGGGCGGCATCTGGTCATCGGGGCGATACAGCCTTGGCTGTCCATTTATAAAATTTGGACAACCAGACATCTATTGCTGTAGCGGACGGTGGGCAGCAGGCAGTGGTAGTGATTGCAAGGGTAAGGCATCTCTTCAGCTGCAGCGTGTAAGTGTATCAATCTAAATAATCCAATCAGACACTGATGTCTATTAGACTACTGTCTGTCAACGCAGGCAGAGTGGGTGACATAACATAGCCAGTCAGTATTAACACTGCAGCTTCCAGGAGCTCACATAGCACCACCAGGTTTGGCCCCATTTTATTGTACTTGTACAAACTTAGTTAAGCAATTCCAGTAATTGGTTTACCGAATGGTGAAAATTGATCAGTCTGGATCCAGACCAAAATCAAGGTCCGCTAATATGAAGCAATCCCAGAGTTACAGCGAACTGATCAGTGCAATAAGCACTATGGTATGACTGCAATTTTTATTCCATAGGCTTAACAAATGACCAGCACCACTACCCAACAGTTCTTTTTTGTGTATAAACCACTCGCCATCCTNAGGGGTCATCACACATCACCCTTACATACTATCAAGACTTCCGCACCNCCTTGTTTTTAAGCAAAAACGGTGCAGAAATCCTGCAGATTCCCTTCCATATGGGGGAGTGACCGTTGGATTTGTTTAAGTCTGATTCCATAAAATCATAGGNTCTAGGACACTGATTCCATATGTTGTTTTCCCCTTGTTTTCTGTCTTTGTTACCCTCATACAGTATACATATATGTAAAACACACATATTAGATATTTTGATTATCTTGAGAAAAGACCAAAATTTACGTGACTATTTCTAGCACTGTTTTCCTCTATATTAACAACGTTCTTTTTTATTGCTTTTTTTCTAACCTTTTTGTATGATTTGATTTGTAGTGCAGAGGATGTGGTCATTGAGGAGTTTGCACGACATAAGCTGCAAGGGGGACAAAATGATGCTGATGAAGAGGAAGGAGAAAAATGTTGACCGATTTCCTTTAAGTGCAGAGAATTATCACAGAATGATCAGAAACTTTTAGAGACATTGTCTATACTATTGAGATTTGTCATAATTTATTAACGTATTTAAATATGATAAAATATGTAACTGTCAACTACAATAAAAATATTTTGACATGACTGCATGTCTGGCTTTTTATATTTAAACTGACTTCCATTTATACTATTTATACCATTTATAGAAATTTAGAAGTGGGGGTATGGACATTTAGAAGTGAAGGTATAGAAAATATATAAATAATAGAAGTCAATGTAGATTTGTAGATTCTCAATTACATCAGCAGGAGAAGNTCCGCTATGGCATACCCCCANTTNGAGTCCTGATTTATACCATATAAGTAAAGTCACTGTTAATGTTAGTCATAACAAATATTCAGATATATAAATTGAGTTGTATACTCGATATGTATTTCACTGGCATTCACATGATGGACAAGAATAGATTGAGATTGTGCACACAGGAAGGTCCTATCCAGAGATGTTTTATTAGAAACACGAAGACGAACAGCCACAGTCTCGAAACTTTAATAACATTTTAATAGGTTTTTTAATGCTTGCTTTTGCAGGGTTAAAAGAATTGTTTAAATGACTATTTTGCTATGTCAATTATATACCATTGCTATGTAGGAATTTTAAACAATGTACTAAAAAAANTCTTAGTGATAAAAAAAACAAACCACACTATTATTTTAATCAATAATACTTAATAAGACAAATGATCAGCTAATGCAAAGTGCCAGAATCACTCCACTGTGTCATGAACTTAAAGTAGTATTTACAAGAAACAGTCACATTGCACATGGTAAAAACGTATAGTTTATNTAACTGACTGAAGAGCACAATGATGTGTAAAAGAATAGACAATGTCCGTCAAAATCTTTTACATTGCCATTGAGCAGGTGGAAATGATTGACACTGGATAGCAATGGATATTAGAAGAGTGGATAGGTTATCCTAGGAATNATTTTAGATTATTACATACTATATAAACACTATATAAACACTAAAGGGCTCAACAAGGTTTAACATTACCCCATTCCTCTGATAATCAGTATACTTTACTATAACAGCACTATTTTTGTTAATATGACTTATTTTGGGTATCATGTTTGGTAGTAATGAGGGATTATGGCAGTGGTTCCCAAACTATCTGAGTTCGGAGCACCCTTAGGACCTCCATATTATTTCAAAGCACTCCTGAGACACAATAATTACCAAGCAGTAACAAGTAAATAAGTAAAGTTCCCCCTGTTTGCCCCCAGCCATTTACATTGATGTAATATCTTGTGTAGCTCCTAAGTAAAATTGTGTTTATTCGACACAAAGCCAACAAAACATCAAAGACACTGCGGTTTACAAGGGGAAATAGGAGGGCCAGGAACATACAGGGTGGAAATCGAAGGACTGGGGGCATACAAGTGGAAATGGGAAGACCATGGGCATACGGGGGGAGGAGTTCAGGGGGCATTCATACAGGAGGGAATAGGAGCCCAAGGGGCATTCACACAGGGGGGATTAGGAGCCCTGTGGACATTCATACAGGGGAATTAATAGCACCGGGCCACAGGCAGACTATGGGCAAACAGGGGAGATTATAAGCACGGGAGCCATACAGGGGGATATAGGAGAACTGAGGCATACAGGGTGGAATTCGCAGGACCGGGGAGATTAGGAGGATCAGGGCCATAGAGGGGGAATTAGCAAAAAGGATGATGGGTATACAGGGGGATTAGGAGGACCAGGGCCATACAGGGGGGAACAGGATGGCTTAGGGCAAACAGGGGGAACTAGGAAGGAGGATGATGGTTATACAGGAGGAAACAGGAGGACCAGAGGTATACAGGGGGAAACAGGAGGACCAGGGCCATACAGGGGGAAACAGGAGGACCAGGGCCATACAGGGGGAAACAGGAGGACCAGGGCCATACAGGGNTATATATATATATATATTTATTTATAGAGTTAAAATATCTAACAGGTGACAATTGTCTAATTATTAATGCTTTTTTTGTCCTGCAGTTGGAAAGACATCACTCATCACTCGGTTCATGTATGACAGCTTTGATAATACTTACCAGGTGAGTCTATTAATGTTGTTACTGTTTTGGCAGAGATCAGGGCCTAATACTCTTATTGTTTATAGAGATGAATGAGTCCGAGCATGATGTTCTCTGTTGGCTTCTAATCGCCTTTCATCTGCATGGTGTCTGGCTGTAATCACCTGTTCAATACTTTATTGTTTCTGTACCAGCCACCCAGTGCACTTTGTACACATTAAGTTTGATAAAGACGGAATACAATCATGAAACATAAACCTTAAAGGTGCAGCCTTTTGTCCTTTATTTTCAACTGCTCAATGTGTTTTGTACACCTTTACACCTGCCAAAAGCAAGAGACACAGGAAGTTATGGGAAATCAACATATACTATTGTTTTATTACATTATTTATTATATTTACAACGATTTGTAGTGTGCTCAGATGCTGAGATAATAGGAATCAGGGTGCATGAGTTTTGACAACCTGGAAATAAAGCGACATCATGTACAGTATAAATTGTACATGTATAAATGGTTGACATTACGAGAGAGAACCAAACAAAGATTATTGTAACAANTTATAACCTCATAAAACTGCTAAACATTTAAGCCTTTTCAGGTAACCTACAAAATGTTATAATAGCATNATCAGTTAGCATGTGACATTTTAGATAGAAATATTGTTGTTGCTCTGTGTCAGTAAGTCATAAATCCGGGGGGGTTTTATCTTTTCCAGGCAACCATTGGCATAGACTTCCTCTCCAAGACTATGTACCTGGAAGATCGCACGGTGTGTAAAAGATACTTATTTGTTGTACTTTAANTATACATGTTTAAATTCTGGAGAAAGCCGCACTACAAGTTGGCAGTCAACAAATACAGTATGTTAATTTCAGAAAGTTTTTTTTTTTTTTTAGCATAAAATTTAAATCTCAGTATTACANGGTTTACATGAGACAAGCATAGATCAGTGAATGAGAAAACTATGGTACATAAGGAGTCATGTAAAGCTGTTCATAAACAGTGTTAAAGCGGAACAAAAGAAAGAACGTGAGTGAAACTAATATTTCTGGGGAGCTACTTTAAATCTCAAGCCAAGATACAAAAATAAACACAAGGCCATAGTAACCATGATGGCAAACCATAGGGAAAGAAAGACATCTTATGTGTAANCACTGCATTCAAATAAGCATTGATAGTGCAGCATGGAGTTTACATGATAGTCTCAATGTTAAATTTAGGAGACTATCAGGAGAGGGGCCAAATCTGTCCTTGTGATCTACCAATGGTCCATGTTTTCCTCATGGAGATCTCAGTGGACATAATTACTTATCAAAATATGTCAGCAATGAAGACACCTGGCCTAAATTCACCAAGCNCGGAATTGAAAAGTGGGGATGTTGCCCATAGCAACCAATCAGATTCAAGCTCCCAGTTTCATTTTACATACTGGAGAATGAGAGCTCAAATCTGATCGGGTGCTATGGGCAACATACTCATTTTTTTCATTTCCCCTGCAAAGTCCCTGCATAGTGAATTTAGGCCCTGTGCTCCAACAAGGAGACCAGGAAAACATGGACTGTTGCTAGATCGTAAGCACAGGTTTGGCCACCACTATTCTAGGACATATATTGCAAATGTCTTGTGTTGGCCATACATCATCCATCGCTGGATCTCACTGGTTTACATTCGATGAACATGAAAGCCGGGTGGCATTTGCCCGACTCTTGCCTGCTGCAGGCAAGATTCAGCAATGCGATATGAGACTGTGGGATCCCATCATCGCACTCAGTATTGGCCAGTATTACAGTAATGCAATGTTTGTATTTTTTATAATCCTACATTGCTGCCAATTGTAATAATTCAAAAATATTGTGTTTCGTATAATACGTTGAATTTCAATGACCTAGACTCTCCATGAGCATCTGTGATCCACCGTAAGCTTTCTGCCCCATCCCTATGTAACATGATAATGTTTCCCAAGTCTGAATAGAACGCAAGTGTCAAAACCACCTTTACTATCCCTCACTATTGTGGATGCAACTTACTCACATATGATTCTTCTCAAAAGGTTCCTAGTGACCAGACAACGACACTCTTTGTTTCAAAGTTTGGATCTAATCCATGTTTATGAAAGAAATCCAGCTTACATTTTGAAAATTAAAACTCTTTAAAAAAAAAAAATTTACAAAATAATAGAAATAAAGAAATTCCTTTATTATGAGATTCAGGCTGTTCAATGTTTTACATTTAAGTACTTAAGTATGTCGCTCTACTTTTTTCCTTCATGTTCTCTTCTCACAAAAACTGTACCTTGTTTATTTGTCTCCTGCTTTCACTGGCCTGGTACTAGCAGGTGCGACTGCAGCTCTGGGACACCGCCGGACAAGAACGCTTTCGCAGCCTAATCCCTAGCTACATACGGGATTCCACAATCGCAGTGGTTGTGTATGATATTACAAGTGAGAAATGTTATTTGAAAATTCTTTTGCTCTTTATGAACTGTCTTGCAACTCTTAATAAGAGGCATAAATCAAGAGTAACTTGTTATACATATTATAACAATAATAATATACATATTATTCCAGAAGAAACATTTTATGAAGACCCCCTATCCTTCCAATGCTGTAATTATGCTATGTANACCCCTAATTCAGGTTATTACTATCATTGTGTGGATTGTGGGTGGTAAATGAATCTGGTTAATTGTTATGGATAACAGAAGTTTTAGAAATTACACCTTAACCCTTCANTAGTTTCGCCAGATAGAAATGACCTAATGTTCCAGCAGCAGGCCCCTCCCTCACCATTCTTGAAGCCAGTCATCCGACTTCTCTTGGGTATACCAATATGGCGGCCTCTACGCGGAACGACCAATGTGCGGGAGCGCGCATGACCCCTCCCTCTCACGCCCAAGTGAACACAACGCGCTCGTGCTCGCATGCGTGCTCGCGCTTCGGTACTGATCGGTTCTGCTCCAGCTTGGTGATTCGGCGCCATCATCATGAGCTCGGCCGGCGGCGGAGAGTTTGGGAACCCTTTGCGGAAATTCAAGCTGGTGTTCCTGGGAGAGCAAAGCGGTCAGAGCCGGGGAGATGGGGCGGCTTATTGTTTATATGTAGGATGGAAGATTCCCCCATAGAGCACAATTAAATACACGGGAGTGGTTCTATAGACAGGAGAGGCCTCTGCTAGCGACAGAGCCGTAAGGCAGGGTTGTGTTGTGTATGTGTGGAAGCAGGGTGTGTGTGTGTGTGTATGTTTATATAGATGTGTGTATATATAGATATATGTATATATAGATATATAATGACAGCCGGTGGTTTATAATGTATAGATGAAAGCTGTGTAATATGTATGTATAAAGCCATGGACCTGCAGTGTACCTACCTATACAGGGATGAGCATCCCCTTACAACACACTGCATACTGAGTATCACATACAGGCAGTGATGTGAGGAAGCAGTGCACAGTGTGTGTGTGTGTGTATGTATATATATATATATATATATATATATATATATATATATAATGTGTGTGTGTGTATAGGGTTTACATGGAAGCTGTGTAATATGTATGTATAAAGCTATAGACCTGCAGTATACCTATACTAGCATGAGCATCTCCTTACACCACACTGCATAGTGAGTATCACATACAGGCAGTGATGTGAGGAAGCAGTGCACAGTGTGTGTGTATGTGTATATATATATATATATATACATATGTGTGTGTGTATAGGGTTTACATGGAAGCTGTGTAATATGGATGTATAAAGCTATAGACCTGCAGTATACCTATACTAGCATGAGCATCTCCTTACACCACACTGCATAGTGAATATTATATGCAGGCATAAGAGTGACTGCTCATGGCCTTTGTGGGTTATTGGCATTATTCCATATTTCTATTTGTAATACATGTCTGCATATATCATTAGTACGTCAATGTTGACGTTCTAGTTCCTATAAAATAAAATCTTTGTTTTATCAACATTTTATTGACATCTCATATGTATGCTGTCCTAACTAAAAAATATTTTCCCAAGCCTTTATTTTTATTACAAATAAACTATTTACAAGTTTGAGGAGTAAATTGCCTAAAAAGCCCTCAGTAACATGCCAAAACATGTATCTGTTTTCAGCCTTTTTGCAGCCTGGTGCCTGCGGAGGCCGTGACACTGCTTATAACCTATATACCAAGATGGCTCTGGGTTCCTTCTCTGTCCATGTATACATAGTGACCATTTCAAGGACTCTGTGTGCTCTAAGTNACTGTATTATTATTATTTGGCTCTGTGAAAATATACACAATGGAGGCTTTATAGATGGCAGGGTATCAATGTTGGAGTAGATTGATGACATAAAATTTTCTATTGAAGTCTTTGGAAAATGGTTCCNAGATGCCAGTATTGGTCGAATAGTTTATTAAATGGCATCATTGCTTCAGATTCTTCTGAGTTTATCAAATTGGCTGCTAGTTTACTTTTGCTGTTGTCATACTAAATGTGTAGAAATAATTGGGGCTTTAACTTGATGATCTTTTTGTTGTTGATGGGATTGTTATTGTTCTTGACTCGCATGNCGGTGAACATTGATAAGAGGATGGGTTTTTTTTCCCTGGGATAATGTCCTGATCATCGTCTCCACTCACAGGAGCAATGGTCTGCAACGGGGAGGGAGGGTCTGCAGAGATTTACAAGAGCCTCCTGTGCATCTCTGCAATGATTGGCTGCACTGACTTTTCAGTGGAGCCAAACCGAAAGAGCAGGAGAAGAAACTCGGACCCTTCCCACATACAGCGCCAATTGGTCTTCTCTGGGCGATACCAATCCAGAATTCTCTGTTATGCTGCTTCTTTAGCAAAATGTAATGCCAAATGACACCCTGCATGTCCATCACAACCATTTTATNAGACTTCTGGATAATTCTGGCTTATTAGAAATATGTGGATTAAAATGCTAATAAGTGTTTGAGTTATCACCTTAGTAGTGTAGTTTGCTAGATCAGTGGACGGTAAGCTTGAAAATATGATAATTTAAATAAAAAAAAACATAAAATGTAAAAATCTGTTTTTTGTTTTAAATATNAAAGTGTTTTCTTTATTAAAGTGCACTGTTCTGCATAGCTACTATTAGCAAACCATTGGCCACTATAGAGCATCTGGTGAAAAGTTGAAGTCTGCTGAAAACATAAGGAAATCTATTTTAACACACTTAAATGAATGTAACATTACATTAATGGACAGGAACCAGAGCACCTTGAGTTTACTGTAATCTCCTTAGTGCACGCTGTATAGAAAGAAATGAGAAACATGCATGGTATCTATTATGCCATTCATTTATACTAAACAAATCCTTATATGCTAAGTGAATTGTAATGTGTCTGTTTATTAAGCAGGTTATAAGAGCCATTAAAAATGTTTAGTGTCAAAATGAGAAATATTTAAGCTTTAGGTATTGGGTATGATTCACTTTATCTAGTTAGAGGTCAGAATCTGTACTACATTGTTGTTGGTAATGTAGAAACTTAAATATCATACCTAAAACAGCAGACATATAGCAAGGGAGAATGTCCTGGGCTATCCAAAT
>JABWIB010005223.1:8533-23625 GCA_016617825.1 Platyplectrum ornatum
CTCTCACCTGTAATACTGATTGCAATTAATTCAATTTGCCTCCCCTGCAATTTAACATGGTTTTGCCCACTCTTGTTCCAATCTTTAGATTGGAACAATTTATCTTATAGTGTATGGCCAGCTAGTCTTATTCCTCATGAGAACTGTACATTACATAGCATTGCTTTACAGGGAATGCATTTACCTGAGCATTCTGTGTGCTTTCTAAGAGAACATATAAAGACCCTTCTGAAGTTTTTACTTGTGCATACATGTAGTGCCATGATATGGGATCAGTACACATTCCAAACCCATCCACCCAGACCACTTCTGAAATGACATAGTGGTTACTCCAGTGCTTTGCAGAATTTAGGACCCTTCTGAAACACCTATGGAGATGGAACTCTGGATTTGTCATTTCACTCACAATTCAAGAAAAAATTTTCTACTTAACCATGCAAACTAATAGTGTGTGGGTAATGAAATAATTTTGTTTTATGTCTGCCTAGTCTCTTGACTTTTGGTTTCAGTGAATGGGGTGATAAAATACCTTAAGTTGTAAGTGCAAATGTTATGATGTGGCTGAAGACTTGTGGGCATTTTTATGTAGAGAGTTGGATACAATGTTTAAGGTCCATTCAGATGTTGTACTAAACTTTTACACCTGTTGTATTATCTGAGTGATTTTCTGCTACTTAAAGTTAGAATGGCACGGCAGTCCAGACTTTGAGGTGTCTGAAGACTTGTGTATTGGAAGTATACATTTTCTTCTTTATGTTGTAGCATATCAACTGCAGTGGAGATTCTCCTAGAAGAAGGCTTCCTTATCCCCACCAGAAAACAGCTATCCACCCTGAAGATACAGCCACATGGTAGTACTTTGCAGACTTCTGGGGGAGGTTGTCTAGTTTTTAATTTTGTTAATTTTACTATTAGCGGTTCCCTGTGGGAAAGGGGGAATGTGGTATTTGTAACCATATTACTGGAGAACTGGACATTTTTTTTTATAGTGCATTAACATACATGTGTACATGGCATTGCTCTATACAGTGCTATTTTTATCTGCTACAATACACAACTGATTTTGTGCTTCCTGTTTGGAATTCTCTTTTGGTTTATAGTCACAAGATATGTGGTCTTCATGACCTCACACCATAAAAGCCTGAGAAGAGCTGTTCATGACCGTCTGAAAAAAGACATAATTTTTCTTCCCTATTTTTATATTTCTTTTTGTCACATGTTTACAGAAATAGTTACAAAACCACAGTCACTGACCAGCTCCTAAATGGATAGAAGCTCCTTAATTGTTACCCCAGTAATTAACCAAACCATTCAAATCCTCATGTAATTATAAAACATTGAGGACAAATCCTTATAACTGTGGAAACACCAACATTGTAATTAATACTTAACATTTATTCCGTGTTACCAAGAATAGAACAATGACTTTCTGGGAAGGTATTTGCATGTTATATAGTAGCTTCTGTATGTGTGCCAGGGTTGTCTTATTTTGTTTCTGTTTTCAGACCAGGAAGAAGATTTTCAACTCCCTCGAACCTTATTGAGATTTTGGCAACCACTGCTGAAGGTTTTGCATTGCCAGTCATTCACTCAGGAGCTGCTGGAGAAAATGTTTACAGGTTTGGGACTTTGTAAGGAGAGTGGCTCAGAAATCAGGGAATACTATTCGGCCTGCTGGATCGCTGAAGTTTTGTCAGCCAATCACAGTGCAGGTAGGTTCATCTGGTGTGTACATCTGAGTATAAAAAAAAAGGCACATAAAACCAAGACAAAGACCCCCCTTATAATCTGCACTGTACATTAAATCAAGTAGATGGCATTTAATAGCATGTATACGCTGAATTTGGAGGCAACACAGACCCCTCATTTTATCCTGCTGCTTATCCAATATGAATATGTACATCTTTTCACTGATCATTTGTTTTAATAAAACTAAACCAATGTGTGGCTAATTAAATCTATAGCCACTATATTTGTAGAGGTCTAATTACACACCTCACTTTTATCTCAATTAAAATCCATTTTTAGGACAGACACTTGGTTGTTTATTAGTTTCAATAGCAACAGTCTCAGGCGATATTACAAAAAGTCATAGAAAAGTATTTTTGTACTGTTTTTCTCAAAGCGCCTCCCGCTAACTGCAGATGGCTAGAGACTGGAGGCGGCACACTATTCATTGATGGCGGAGGATATGCTTTGGTGTTCTCCTCTAGGCCACTGTGTTTCTGTTTTGTGTAGTTCTGATAGTGGCACTTTGCACCCCAGGATAATATCTCCATTATTATGATGCAGTGACTTTTGGTGTGTGATTAGTTCTATTAATACTTGGGATATCCATCAATTACATTATGTAAGGACTTTCTGTCTTTTCTCTGAAAAAGAAAGCTACATAATTTCTAATCTCTGGGAACTAGTTTCANCAGACGATAGCCGTTGCTTTTTATAGGCACTAGCCATTGTTGCCCTTTATAGAGGGGCTAGTCTGTAAGTGAATTCACTTTTACTTTTTTTTTGTTTCCCCATTAATGAATTGGGGGGGGGGAATAAAAAAAAATCTCAGATAAGGTCACTGCCAATGTTATTCATGCCCTGTGACATGTAAACAAATAGAAGTGTTATCAGCGCTGTATAAAGTCTTCAGCTTCATTTAGTTATGCCAATTGAGTTCTCAATTCAGTTTTGGGGTTTTTTTCTGCTTTCAATAAGTCTCTGATTTGCTTCTCCGTAAACCAGACAAGAAATGCACAATATCACGAAACCAGGCGCCAGTGAAAAGTAAATGGAAGCTATTCTCCTCATCTGTATGCTTGCAATGGAAGAAATTGATGCAGAAATGCCTGGAGTGTCCAAGCCGGGCTACCCCACATCTCCTAAAGCTGTAAGGCTAGTTCTGTGTTTTCCTATATCTTCTATTACACAAGCATGAATGCATATGCTGCCCCTATTATGTTAACCCGGTTTCATTTGCTTTGTGTTTGCCCCTTTGATCAGGATCTTTTCATATTTTAAGACTCGCTTGCCAGTTTCCACTCAGGAGAATCTGCTGTGTCTCTGCTCAATCTACACCCAGGATGAAGCCAGTAATGCTTCTGCAGACAACGGGGACCGGTCTGTCTACAGTGTGGAAAGTTTACAGAAGAAAATAGCGCAGTCGAATTCTAGAGCCTGTGGGCAGTGGGGGAGACCAGTAAGTGAAGAGGAGATGAACGAGCACACAGANGATGAGGAGATGATTGTAGAGGCAAGCGAGGGAGAATTCTTTCAGAACCTGAACATGAGCGCTGCAGCAGAGAGGCGACCGGCATTAGAGGGGTCTCCATGGGGGGTCAGCTCAGGTATGTATTCCCATTTCAGTTCTCTTTCACAGTTCTGTTATCCTTTGTATAAAACAAAGATGACCTGTAGTCAACATTTTAACGTCCGATTAATTTATTTTTTTGTGTGCTAATACTCCTCATACCTTACAGTAGTGGGTGTTAAAGGTGCCTATGTTTAAAGAGAAAAGCACATTAGAATGAATGGAGGTGGCTTCAGGAAAATGCTGCAACTAGAATAGTAGCTTAGCTACTATAAATAAATAAAATCTATACAAAGTTTACATTCCTCTGTTGTGAGGGCCTTTTCACAAATGGGCATATTAAGTATCTTGTATAACGCAGATGAAGTCCGTAATCGGGGGAGAAGGTGTGTCTGCTATTCTTGGCAAGTGCTTTAAATGTCTAGTGCCAGCAGGTCAGGAGGACAAATGAGGCTGGTTCCTCCTGAATTCCCAGCAGGTAGAAGATGGAGATGTCGGGCCTGAAATCCAAGGCTCTGACAGTCCAACCTAAAATCTACTTTCTTGTCAGTGTTGACAGATAATCAGTTTAACATGTACAGGTACATATTTGTTTCATCATTCCAACAGATTTGGTCACAATTGCAAGAAGTTAATTGTGTATTCTTTGTTAACAACTTCATGGTCCAAAAAGATTTTGTCATAGTTGAAGTGTGTAACCAGCTTAAAGTGTTTTAGAATGCAGGATCAAATGACACTATAGACATGATAGAGCAAGCATAGGCAACCTACAGCACCCTACATATTGTAAAATGAAAGTCCCATCATGCTTTTCTGTTTTGCATTCTGATATTTTTAGTTTTAAATCTCAAATTCACTTGTTGTATTTAACCTTCATGTCATATTCTGAAACTGTGTTCTTAATTCTACAGAANTTATTAATTGGAGCGAATATCCTTTAGGAGTAGTACCGGGGCAGACTTCAGACCCCGGCTGCCTTTTAATTGACAGTTACTCAATGATGTCTGTGCTGGAACAGCAGGTGTCTGAGTCTAGGAGAAATGGACACAGAATGCNGATGAGGTGAGGAGGAAAGATGCTCATCGTGTTGTACTGAACTGCTGATGACACTCNTGTGTTTGCTACATAGACTCTTGCTAATTTTTGGGTTCTCTTCTATCCTTTCACATTACTCAATTAAATGTTTTTGTTTTTTTTTAATGTTACTAAGTTGATGACTTTCAGGTCTGCCTGTGTATTATAGGTATTGTGCTTTCTATCTGCTGTACTGGATGCTGATTGTCTCTGACAGGCCTAAATTCTAACTTTCAATGACCCTATTACGTACTATAGCATGCCGTCTAAAATCTGATTGGTAGCCAAGTCCATAGACTTAATGTGATGCTGTTCCTGGGTGTGTTGCTGCCTGATTGTTGTGTTATTGCTCTTTCAGTTGGCATATGTTTCTGTAAAATGGCATTACATATTGGCGACATGTTGTCTGTCAGGGAAGTTTGACTGTCTGTGGTGCTACTAATGAACAATACAGAAGCGAGTGTGGTCTGTAGACATTGTTCCTCTGCAGCCACAAATATATATTCTTGGCTGTATCAGGGTGATAAGGGGAAGCTGCAATGCTTAACTCATTGATTGAAAGGGGAAGAAAAATATATCTTAAGGCTGGACTTGCTAAACTGGAGATGTTGCCCATAGCAACCAGATTCTAGCTTTCTTTCCTTTTTAAATACTACAGAATATCAGATTCTGGTTGCTATGGGCAACATCTTCCAGTTCAGTAAACGTATCTCGTCATATTTTCCATGTAACGTAACAAGTTTCCTTATTAATCATTTACCTGAATGTGAACGTATTGAAGAGAAATGTCCCTTATACAATGGATTTGTATTTACAGTTCTCCGTCTGTCAACNCCCCATCAGAAAGTACATTCTGGAGTCAAACAGAACTGAATCGCATTAAAGCAGGACTGCGATTATTCTGAACACGGACTATTCCAACAAGCTGNGGAAGTGCTAAACGAGGAGGGATCCATAATGTGAACTATGGAAATTAGAGCAAAAGGTTTTTGTGGGGTCTTATTGTTTAGTAATATTTTGTATGCAAAATAAAAATTGTAAACCTTTTTTTCCTTAAGTATTTTTGTCTCGAGTATTTCCATTGAAAACAGAAGTATGCTGCAAACAAGCATTAGGATACAATGTGATTTATTTTTGTGCCTCTGAAATCTCTGTACTTGGCAAATGAAATGCGTGTATAATTCACTGGTTTCCAACCTCTAAATAAAATACATTTATTTTGTGGTATTCCATCTATCATCAAGTCCACTGTTGACATGTTGTGTGTTCACACTCCTTCCCCCNCTCCACCATAGTTATGGGATTGATTTGGTGTTTTTGGGTATTACATTTTCTCAATATATTTATTAACCCCCTCCTGCTCGCCTCATCCTGATGGCAAATAAAAACAATACACCAATGCCTTGCAAACACTTTTCTTTTATTAACGTCCAAGTTATTGTCATTACGACTTACATTATATTTGGGTTCACAAAACTAAACCCAAAGAGGTTTTATAAAATGTAACTTACAATTACGCAGTAACGGTTCATTCTAAGTAATAAAAACCACATGATTATGACCAGAGAACAGAAATGTCATAACTGCGAGGTCAACACGACAATTAGTACATTGTGTGAAAGGTTACTCCGGTAGTGTAGTGATAAAGATGCACACTGAGAATAGTTAGGAGGGGTTGTGCAGCTCATATTTGTTGCTTCATTGGGATTGAACAGTCAGATATTTGTATGTACTCGATGGTANGACCATCTAAAACCTCTTCACCACACTAGCCTCCATTGTCTGGGCCGTGTACTGTATTGGCTACATTGAGAACTGAGTACAACGTATTGGACTGGACAGCTCTGTCCCTATTCAGTAAATGTTCATTGTGGACAGTTGTCTTTAGCAGTCCAATCACTAGCTTTATCTCAAGTGACCAAAACCATCCAAACATCTCCTTACCAATGTAACCTTCATCTACTGAAACCTCGCCCTACAAAATGTTTGTTTTTCGCATTACAAAAAACATAATTCAAACACCCTGAATTATAAAGGCAGTCTTAGTCATGACCTAAAGGTTTTGTTTTGTTTTTTTTTGCGGAATGAGATTTTTATATATCTTAAAAAAGGTTCCTATCTGAAAACTGCCCGTCAGATGAGGTAACACTATTTAATTATTTTACAGACAAAAGTTAATGGTTCTAGTTGGCAATGTAAGATGGCCATACACTACGATTATCCCTACAGCAGGCAGTGGTCAAATAAAGGCAACAATTTCTCACTTGGGAAAGGTCCTGGTATAGGTGCCACACAACTCTCCTGCCATGTGCATTATGTGCTTCAGAGCCTGTGATTGACATTAAGCCCCTTACAAGCGGTCTGTCAGGCCAATGAGGGGGGGGGGGCTGCTTATAGCCAGAAATAAACAGACAGTGTCTGATCTCCCGCTAAGTAAAATGATAGTGATAGTGTGGAAATTCATAGGTTTATAAATGTGACTGGACATTTTAAACATATTTACACATTTTACCTTGATATGAAACAAAACTAGATTACACAGATCCCTTTACTGGAGAAATGGAAGAACTGGCAAGGAATTAACTTTTACTAATAGAGCAGGAAAAGAAATACATAGTACAATATTACATTAACACAATAGTTTACATAATGCTGCAACATGGCCATTACTTTAACATGTGTTTTAAAAAGGAATGTTGCCTGACCCGTTTCCATACATTAATGGGGTTAAAATGAATCAGTAGCTGTGAGTATAAGGTCTGACAATTGATCTCTTTATTTTATGGGTCGGCTCTATAAACCTATTTAGCAAAGGTAATAAAACAAGTTAAATAGGTGTATACTGGGACTGGTATAACTATGCTTTACTGCTTTCCATAGGAACAACATATGTGGCTGTTAGACAGACCCGTTATCTGCATGGTCACAGGAATAAAAGCCTCAGTTCTGAGTATAGTGCAAAAACAAAAGTGAGAATATTTTCTGCAGACCCCAGAAAAACAAATCAATGCATCAGGATACAATTAAGATTTTGCCATTTAAAATACTGTTCACTTCACTTTAGAAAAAAATAATAAAATATAAGTTACAGATCCCTAGATAAGTTATGTAAGAGGACAGTAAGTATCCAAACTATTAATCCACACGCAGTGATCACTCATTCAGAGGCAAATTATAAGTAAATATAATTTGTTCATCTAACTTTCCAGACATCACTGAATAGAGGGGTCACACACTCACCATACTAATACCTTAAAATGAGTAGTTAAAATGCGAACTAATGTTCTCCACAATGACAGAATACTGTTTTAGAAATGCTTTTTTCCTAACACAATTAGTTGTGAAATAATACAGTGTAAACACATTGAGAATATAATATACAGGGAGATTGTAATATGTATTTCATGGTCATTTGTTGTACCTTTTAAGGCAACGTATTGTCTCTCTAAATTACATTCACTACATGACTTTTCCCATCTAGTCTTCAAGCCTCAAGAGGGCATTACTATTTGACCATCCATGTTTCATAAATGCAATTCCTTAGTTATTAATGTGTGTTCCCTTGGAAATTATTCATTTCCTTTACATTTAAGTACTAATGTGAATAAAATGCACTGCAGCCATTGCTCCCCATGAAGTGTGGTAAATGTGCATGATAATAAGTCTCCCATAGTCTATTTGCTCCAATGCTGGTACAGATAAGAAAGCTCTAGTGAGGCTTGAGAACCTGTGAGGTAAATCACATATTATGAGCTGATAACTCATTCATTGAGTCCATAAAACAGAAACTATATCACAATAATAATCTACTCTTCACAACCAAGAAACCACAAGTAAACGTACCAGACATCTAAATAACTCACTTCATTTNGAGCAGAAACTGTTCTGCCCACTTACCAGTGACTGGCCCAGTGCTGACCTAACTGAACCCCAGTAACTTACTGTACTTAACAAAAAATCTCATGCAACAAAAACATGAAAGATAGAAAATTATACATGCATGTACAATTCACGTTACAAACATCAACCAATACTGCAGAAGCTTTTTTTTTTTTTTATTTAATGGTTTTTTGTTTGCAGTGCACATTATAGAATATACCTGCCTGTACTAAAATTCCTACTTAGGAACATAAAATCAATTTAAATTGTACCAATGAATCACAGTGGGGGCAGCTATTTCATGGCTGGTATTTATTGTGCATCAATTCATTAAGAAAAGTGATGTGAACGAGATATAGTATGCACACAGTGATCTAATGTGATTTACTTTTAACGCTCATAAATATTTGGTCAACCCCCAAAATGGCTGCTTTCACTGTGTGTGCAATAAGTACTATTTAATAAATATAGTTCTGTAATGTTCACGTAGGGTACATACTTATCATATAGAGCTATATATTTATATCTATATATATATTTTTTTTATATAATAAAGTGAATTTGAAACAGTCTTGTTTCTTTATAAACTACATTGCCCGGTCATAAAGGAGTTATTTAACCTCATCCCCACTGCCCAGTCCTGTATCTCCCAGTAACATAAAGGGCTGCAGGCACAATGGCAGTGAAGGGGCTTCCACACCATGGACTACAACAAAGTGACACACAGTGTCACAGACATAGCAGTGAAAATGCATTGCTTTAACTATTCTACACTATTGTTGTCTGTATATAAGTTTTAGGATAAATATGTACATTTATATATTTACAAATACGCTCCACAGATTTTTGTTTTGCTTTTGATTTATTTAATAATACAATCAAGAAAAAAAGATACAATTTGTATCAACAAACAAAAGGTCAATTCTGGTTAGGTGAGGCGGATATTTCGGCTGCCCTTTCCTTATAGCGGATCAATTACTCTAAGCCTAGTATATTGGTTAGTGTGAATACACTTACTAAAAAGGAAAGACTNACATTCATATCCCACATGGGTATGATGATCAAGAAAATGTTTTCTTATAAAATAAAATGTGCTATGCTACAACATTAAATAAAGGAAACTGGAATAATAATCATTTTTGTTCTTCTACTACATAATATTAATAATATTTATACTATATTATTATTATAACAACAATGTAATCACTATAATAATATAATCTAAAAAAATAGTTGTTTTATTCTTCTTATTACTACTAAAATCAGTACCTATAAATAATAATAATTTATAGCTTGATCACAGGTTTCCTGAAATTGCTGGGTGTTTGGTGGCAATATGAACATAACCATTATTCACACCCGGGTAAGGGTTATCCTGGGTAGGACTAGGTCTTCCTAAGTCTAAACAGGCAGACCTGGGTTTCTGCATTTTCTACTATTAGAAAGAAATAAATAATTAAAAAAAAAAAAATCCCGGGTCCGTGGAGCAGTCTCAATAGCTCCATAAGACCTTGGGAAGATTGCTTCCATGGCTTCCATAGTAATCTGAACATGGATAATGATTTATTGAGGTATATAAATTAAAGTGAAATAAATACATTTTGACTTTTTAATATAGTTCGATCTAAGTTTCTTAAGGCTATGGTACAATTTCATTCTGACATTGTGTGACCTATTTTTCTTGATAATGGAATTCAAGATTATGAAATACCACAAAATGAATAGAAATGTGAATGTGCCACCAGCAAACAAGGAAAGCAACGTTAGAGCAGCCGAAGACCCGTTCTCAGAAAGCCAGAGAAAACCCTGACGGCAGCCTGGCGTTCCGTTTGTTTCACAGTAAGAAACATTTAGGCAGTTATCACCTTCTCATGAAGAAACGAAAGGGCTTCAGCTTGGCCCTTCTAGACTTTCATGAAAAAACTGAAGTCGACTAAAGTCCAAAGCTCGGGGACACCAGCTATGGAGCGGCTTCAAAATCTTACAATATCTTACAATTGGTTCCTTAGAAAATGAATTAAGAGATGGCGCTAAGGGACAGCAACCTGAGTGCAGCAGAAAACATCCAAGAAAATGCCTGGCCAGGCAACGCTATCTGCCGTGCCCGCCCCATTACATCTATTTACACAAAGCAACAACAGAAAGTGCAACTTATTATTTACCCACAGAGAATAAAGCCGTTTCTCGAAATAATCCAGAACCCGCTGGAGAGAAGTGGCAATGATAACTGTATGCTAAGCAACAAAAGGTCACACTCATGGTTGTCACCAAATGCCAGCTTACAGTCTCGCTGGTGACTCACATCAATGACATTTACTAATCTGTAGAAATGATAGGAAGGAAAATATTCTTTAATCTCCTGCAATACACATGGTGTTCTTGGTAGCACATCCCACAACTCCTCATGCTCCATTATGCTACATTCCCTGGTAAGCCTGTGTGTAACAATATACAGATCATCTGTGGTATCCAGTCTAGGAATTATGATCACAGGTCACACATAACTCATATGAGCTGCGGGTTAGGTCACACTGTAGATCAATAAATAATATCTATTGGGTTTTATGAAAGATATCCTCCAAAGACCTTGACCATTTAACCACTTAGGAAACTTTTTCTCTCTGGAAAATCAAAGACTATAACTGGTATAATTCAGTATTACAAAACATTACATGCACATTTGGCCCATCAAAATAATAAGCCACACTGAAGTGATTTGTATATTTAGAGGCATTTGGCTACTACTTAACATAGCAGACGTATGATGGCCAGTAAAGTGTCACAATAGATATTAAAGATCACATAAATATTATATACCCATATGTGGAAACAGTAGAATATCTGAATATTAACCAACAAATTAAATATATCCAGTGGCCAACAATACAGTGTCATTGTGCAGTTAAATAATCTTTTAAGCAAAGATATCAGTTTGTAGATTTTGTTATCTTTTTGGTTAAACACTAGTTTTTAAAACAAATTTAAAAAAACCTCGCTATCTATCAGATGGATAGATAGAAATATCTATATATAAACACAGTTATACTTATAGAATTAGGATTTAAATCGCAAATACACAAGTAGGCATGCAATATAATTGCTAACAATATGAATAGGTGCTTCTGTGAACAGCTGAAGAGACTTAACAGAATGCAAGCAACTCATGTGCTTTGATGGTGTGCTAGGATCTCCAGCATCAGAGAGGTTAACCTACCCTTCCATCCTCTTTATTAAGAATAGGAATGAGCGACATTGCCCCCCAAGGAACTGAGGTTTAACCTGTCATGCAGGTTTAGCAGGGATAAATATACCTATACAATAAAATATGCACTCCTCTGGGAATGCTGTAAAGGTCACAAAGTGTAGCTTAAAAAAATAAATTAAAAAAGTTTGTTGTGTTCACAAAGTTTAGATGGTGGCAGAAAACTCATCACTAGATCATGTGTGTAAGCACAAATATGTAAAACACTGCCAGGTCTTATTCAGGCAACTCGATCAATAGATACTATTGTCCAAACATTATGGGGGAATTAACAGTGTTGATGGCCCGACCGTAACCTCGAAACAATAACTGCTGCAAGCTGCTGGGCATCTGTCATATGTGGATTCTTCTCCATGACTGATAGCACAACCCCTGGTGGGAAGATGTTGCACAAGTTTTTGTAGGTTTGATACTGATGCTCTGGAATAATGTGTTGCTCTCTGGGTTTGTTTGCCATGGAGGGCCAATGAGGAGATCGCCAGAGCTGCTCCATTTTCTCAGGCATGCTTCTAACCATGACAGGCTCGTAACAGGGCTGCATCAGACTATTACTCAATGGGTAAGAGTGGTAGCTGTACGTGTCCGTGGGACAAGGTAAAGGATCCCAGCTAGCATGCTGTTCACGGCATAATGGGGGCCTCCTTTGCCGCATGGGGTTACTCTCGTAAAGGCGAGAGTCAGATATGCTATCCATTCTGGTCATTACTAGGGCTCTACCAGGCTGAGCATTAGCAGCTGGGTGCATGTTCTCTGGCACAGGGTAATCTCCAGGGCAGCTGGACCTTGCCCCAACAAGTGGATGTTGTATATGCAAAGCCATATGTGAAGAAGACTGTTTACGAGGAGTCTGCATAGGTTCTTCGTGACCATAGCTCTGTACGCGTGTAAGAGCTTCATGATAGCCATGTGCAAAAGGTTGCAGTCTATTGTGAGGAGGAGCTCGCTGGGGCTTCATTATATCCTCAGGGCCTGGGTCAGAGATACCCAAATAAAGATCACTATAAGAGGAGTACGAGTCGCTGCTAGTGTGGCTCATGCAACTGTCCGGACATGGGCTGGAATTCCTAGAAAAAGACGCCCGCTCGTGCTCTGAGCTGTAGTGGTCTGTACCGTAGTATTCGGAGGTGTGCATGTTGCTGATGCTCAGGTTAGAGAAATCACTGAGCATTGAGTAGTAACCATGGTCTCCTAGAGACTCATATTTTGGATAATCCTCAGTGTAACTCACAGAATTGCCATGGCTGTTGGTCACCAGTATTGGTGGATAGTGAACACTGGTCATATGTTCCAGTGAGGATTTCTGGTGGGAGAATTGTGATGATCCAGGCACCGGGCTGCTTGCCGAGCGTGTGTTCAAAGCACTGACAGCGTGGCTCTTGGGGGGTGGCAGGGTTGGGACACTCAATGCAGATACAAGAGATGGTACAGAGTTGGCCTCAGATTTACGGGCTGCTGAAAGCCTCTGCTCTGGCTCCACAGCTGCGGAAC
Source organism: Platyplectrum ornatum (assembly GCA_016617825.1). NCBI lineage: Eukaryota > Metazoa > Chordata > Amphibia > Anura > Limnodynastidae > Platyplectrum > Platyplectrum ornatum. Next base: position 21,535 of record JABWIB010005223.1, read on the forward strand.
GAATACTGGGATCAGATTGTCTTTTGGGTGCAATGCGCTTTGTTTCTATGGACCCATCTGCCTTGGAATTTGATAATCCTGTTCCACATTTTACTAGTGCACCTTCACTCATTGTTTTCACTGCTGAAAGCTTAGCGCCTATTCTGAGTTCATCTGCCACGGAGCGCAAAGGCTGGTTCGCCCGCTCGGGGTGGTAGTACTTACATTTGTGTCCATAGGTGCATTTTTTCCCTGGAAAACAATAAGGAAAATGGAACTTAATGGAAAGGAAGAAACTTCAGGAAAAACAAAAATGTGGTCAATGTATGAAAAAGTAAAGCTGGCCATACACTGTACGATCTTTTTTAAAAAATTGTCAGTTTTTTTTATTTTATTTTTAAATTGTTCGGTGTATGGGAACGATTTTTTCAGCCGATATCATGTATGGTGGCTTACAATTACTTAAAAAAAAAAATTGGTTCATTTTTCATCCAATTGTCAGATTTAAGATTTATCTTATAGTGCATGGCCAGCTTAAGAGATTGATAAGAGTGGATAAAAGAAGCACACTAAAACCAAACCCCCACTTTCCCAACTTTCATTAACATGGAATTTAATAACACAAAGGTCACTAACTTTAACTTAGCATTTATATTCAGCATGCATATCCAGTATAACTATTAATTAATCAAAGAAAAAAACTAAGAAAAAAAGAAACAACTAAAGCTAATAATAAAAAAATACAATATACACAGTTTACACATGTAGTTATACGAAGTAATACTGTACACTTACCATAGGGACATGGTTGCTTTTTATGCTCAGGAACTACAGGCTTTTTACGAAGGAAATTTTCCAAGCTGGGACCATGCCTTCCAAGAGGATCATCTGGAGGCATAAACCTGGAAAGACATAGCTGATTTGAATATAGTTCATCCAGTGTGGAGTTACTTGTTAAGTTATTCAGCTTTCATCATGATGAATTACCCACCTGCAGCATGTATTATTTACATTAAAAAGACATGTTATTAATCACAAACTTAGACACTTACTTGTCATTGACAAATGAGTACATAAGAAGTCTCTCCTCTATAAACTTTTTCCATTCTGGCTTCTCATTCTGCAGGTCTCTGTAATTGTCATTAGACACAATGATGCCATCGGAATCAAATGCAAGTTTGACAATGAAACGGTCATCATAGCAAACCACTCTACGACCCTGCACCCTGCGAGATGGAGTAAACACCAGGATCTTCTCTTTCTCCAGCTTTCGGAGAACCTCCTGATCTGTGGACAAAGGTTACACAAGATTACCCCAATTACAGCATCTAGGTATATCAAAATGCACAAATGTGCAATGAAACGTAATAATTGCATTACAGGTCACCCTCTATATAAACCCATTAGCGCCCCCTATCGTCAAAATAACATTTTAAAAGTGGAGAAATGTGGATTTACAAAAATGATTTATTAACTATTTAAAATTAAAAACTAGTTACCCGTTATCGGGGCATCAGGGCGGGACTGCTCTTTTCTCCATGCTGGTACAAAGACAGTAATATCTTTGTGGCCTTTCTCCAGAAACCACTCCACAGCCAGCTGTATCCCTCGGCAGGAGAAGACCTCTTTATTACCATGGCTGAGAGATAAGAAAACACAGAGCTTCAGACATCAGGTAGATTGCACTTATCCGTATACAGGAAAAAAAAACATACCAAAAACCTACCACTGTTATCCCCCATCCCGCAACAGGACAACCATTGGTGGCAACCACTACAGAAAATCTCATTAAGCTATCAGTGCAGGAGGGATGTGGTTTGAACAGCCTTTATCTGACAGGGCTGCCGCAGACAACATAGTGGCAACGGCAGACAAGCACCAAAAGAAGCCTCCGTGACAGGCTGACGTTGACGACTCGTGCAGTGCCAAAAGGTATGTTTTCAGAACCCCAAACCTTCTCTCTATTCTTACCCTAACCCTCTTTACTTCCACTACCATAACCCTCTATTCCCTGAAGCCTAACCCTCAACCTTCACCTCCCCACAACCTAACCCTCAACCTTCACCTCCCCACAACCTAACCCTCAACCATCACCTCCCCACAACCTAACCC
>JABWIB010005224.1:3504-14208 GCA_016617825.1 Platyplectrum ornatum
AAACATTTACTGCATTTTTGTGGGTCAAATATAATTGACCATTTTTTCTGTGATTTTCATCCAATAATTCAACTTTCCTGTTCAGATGTTTCTAAGATCCAGTTTATATCTAAATTTCTGGGTATTGTTTTCATAATCTTTCCAATTATTTTAATTATATTGTCATACATCTACATTGTCTCAGTCATATTAAAGATATCAACATCAACTGGGAGAAGACGATCGTTTTCCACCTGTAGCTCTCACCTGACCGTTGTGTCCATTTTGTACGGGACCCTAATAGCTACTTACATACTTCCAAAAGAAAGAGAATCTTTTCTTGCTAGTAAAATTCTTTCTTTGTTGTACACTGTGTTCACTCCCTTTCTTAATCCTCTGATTTACAGTTTGAGAAATAATGACATCAAGGAAACTTTGGTGAAACTTATGTCTTTTTACGGTAGATAGTAAGTTGTTAAAAATATCAAATGTTATAAATTGTATTTTTGGACCATATCCCACTTCTTCCTAAATTACACTGAGTAAAATAAATTGTTTTACTAGTCCCAACATTCTCAAAATTATACCCCTTATTAGAATATGAACATTTGAATTTACATTCGGACAATTCATAACAGAGTACAGGGTTAACAAAATTAAATAAAAAAAATGAATAATCTTAATAATTAATAATCTTTAATAAAATTAATAATCTTTACTCAATCTTTTGCTAATGTGGACTAGATAGTTGATTGTGAATAAAGGGAAAGCAAGTAAGTCAGATATGGATAAGTGGAGCTTTATTATCCCCAAAAAGGACCATCACCATCTGACTCCGATCAGGGCAACCCTGACCGGATCCATACACCCTATCATATGTAGGGGTAGCCCCTGATCGTCACAAAGGGTCTTAAGTGGGGTGTAGAGTAACTCCCTGTGGGTAAATACACTTATGTTAAGGCAGTATTTTTATGAAGAGCCTGTCACCCCTCAACAAATTGCATCTCTCAAATTGCATCTCTGTCAAATATATTATTTGACAGAAGGTTTAACAATTATAACAATGACCAATGATACATCAGCCAATTATATCTCAAGTATTCATAACAGTTACAAATAACTCACGCCAACCGTCTCGATCATTCATATCGGAGCCCAAAGTCCAACCTAAACTACAGGCCCACGTGCACCAAAGAGAACTAGACCTACTGCACCTTGTGGCCCTCCCCAGACTGCCGTGCAGTAATACGCATGCTTGTATAAAGGAAAGCTTCGTTCTCCCGGTAACCATTTTTTGAGTACAATGCCTTTTTAAGAATATGGCACTGTGATTTCCATCAACCATTTTATCTCATGCTCGTTATTTGTAGGACCATATGAATTCTAGGTCAAGATGGACTAGATCACACTAGTTCCGCACTAAAGAGTAAAAGTGTCATTACTAGATGTGATATTCTAGTTAAATGGTGACTATACATAATTGGTCTGCCACCTTATTTGTGTACCTAAAATCAACTCAGATAATGATGAAACCTTATTGGTTATACAGGATTACCCAAGACCTTCCCGACCAAGATCTACATAATTGTAAAATCACAAATGGGTACGTGTATGCTGTTATATGAAACATCCAATATTCAGTTGTTCATTTAGGCCTTATTGTTGGTCCATCTCAAGTCTAAATATCCATTTCATTTTGTGTTGCAGGAGTGATCGATCCCAATTTCTCTGTCTTATAGATCTCGGGGCCAATTCCAGACCACAGGAACACCTTGTTCTATATATTACACCTTTTGATCTGCAGGAGATAAAGTGCTGAATTTTGAATGTTTTATTCAAATTACGGCTCACAAATGATTTCTGTGTTAATACATACCCAATAAAATCGCTGCAGCGAAAGTATCCTACAATCCGCCTGTCTAGCCAAGGTGGAGGAGAGTAGTGGCTTTTTATAAGTTTATCCTTAATACTGACACTCTGTCAGTAAGTAATTTGTGGGGTTGCCCCTACCAAAGGGGCCAGATCAGTATCCATGTTCAGGATTTTCAAATGCCATATTAAAATTGTACGCACCACCTCTGAGGCATTGTCATATGTAGCAATAAGGCAGATAATGTTAGTTTACCTTTTATATTGCTTCTGGCGCACTAAATCTGATCTCTCTTCGGAAATGGAGAATTTCTACGCCTCAATTAACACTTTATCGGGGTTCCCCCATTGTCTAAATCTGTCTCTCAGGGATTCAGCTCTAAAATCTCGTTGTGAGGAACAGTTCCTTCTAACTCTTAAATATTGTCCCCATGAGATTCCTCTTAGTAGAGGTCTTGGGTGGTGGCTTTTCCAAGGGAGCAATGAGTTGGTTGCTGTGGGTCAATATATACAGAAAAGGGAGTGAGTCATGTTGCCACTCTGAAGTAAAAGACATACCTATGTTGCTCACGTTCAGAAATCTAATAAAATCCTCAAAGTCTGGAATGGTCCCATTCCAAATGATGAAAACATCATCGATGTATTGCACCCATTGCCCTATTTTCTCTACTGCTGGACTCACCAAAAACAATAGTACATTCCCACCAGCCCAAGAAAAGGTTGGCCTAGCCAGGGGCACATAGACTACCCCTGAGCTGGTGGTACATCTTTTTGGTTAGAGTAAATTCAAAACAAACAGGCTGTGGATGCGATCTTGGTTCAGCGTCTATTCTCACTAATAGGACTTTTGGGTCCCCCGAGATGTTTTCTAACCATTTTAAAAGGTTGTGGTATCTTTGACATAAGATGAAAGAGATTCTACAAAGGGTTTGAGTGTTCTGTCAATATAGATCCTGCTATGTTGGGTTAGATTACGCCTAATAAAATAAGTCTGCCTTTTAGTGGATCTAAGCCCTTATGTATCTCAGGGAATGTGTAAAATGTACACACTCTGGAAAGCCTGGTAGGAGAAAGTCATCTTCTTCTTGGGTTATGACCTTGTTTAATTTAGCCTCCCCTAGTATGGCATTTAGCTCTGATTTAAACCTCTCAGATGGATCATTTGTTAAGATCTGGTAACATTATGGATCACTCAATAACCTCAAACACAAGGTCCGGTATGCCATGTGGTCCATGATCACCACCGACCTCTTCAAACAGTTGGAAAACATCTCAGGGGACCCAAAAGTCCTATTAGTGAGTATAGACATTGAAGACATCAATACCACACTCTTGGGGATTAAAAGCAGTATTTTATAGGGACTGAGGGTACCTAATATTGCACCCAGAGCCTGTTTGTTCTGTATCTACTAGAATTTACTCTCACCAGAAACTTCTTCCTATTCAACGGGAAGATGTACCACCAGCTCAGGGGGACTGTCAAGGGGAGTCCATGTGCCCCTGGGTATGCCATCCTCTTCCTGGGCTGGTGGGAATCTACTATAGTTTTTGGTGAGTCACAACATCCAGGAGTGGAGAAGATAGGGCTGTGGGTGCGATACATTGATGATGTTTTCATCGTTTGGAACGGGACCATTCCAGAATTTGAGGATTCTATGAGATTTATGAACGTGAACAGCATAGGTCTGTTTTTTACTTCAGAGTGGCAACATAGCACACTTCCTTTTCTGGATATATTGATTAAAAGGTCGAGCCAAGGGGAGATCTCTACCTCTATATATAATGTAAACCCACAGCAACCAAATTAATGTTCCGCTGGGAAAGCCACCACCCAAGACCTCTACTAAGAGGAATCCCATGGGGACAATATTTAAGGGTTAGATGGAATTGTTCCTTCTTAAAATGAGATTTTACATCTCAAGATGAATCCCTGAGAGACAGATTTAGACAACGGGGGTACCACGATAAAGTGTTGAATGAGGCGTGTAAACTCGCCAGTTCCAAAAAAAGATCAGAATTAGTGCACCAGAAGCAACATAAGGGGGAAACTAACATTATCCGCCTTATTGCCACATATGACAATGCCTCAGAGGAGGTGCGTACGATATTAAGACGGCATTGGAAAATCCTGACCATGGATACTGATCTGGCCCCCTTGGTAGGGGCAACCCCACAAATTACATACAGACATACTGATGGGGTGTCAGTTTTAAGGATAAACTTATAAAAAGCCACTACTCGCCTTCACCTCCACAAGGCACTTGGCTAGACAGGTGTATTGTAGGATACTTTTGCTGCAGTGGTTGTATTGGGTGTCAATACGTATTGACATAGAAATCCTTTTTCAGCCATAATTACATAAATAAGATTAAAAATAACATAAAAAATCCAGCACTTTATCTCCTGCAGATCTAAAGGTGTAATATATAGAGCAACGTGTTCCTGTGGTCTGGAGTATATAGGGAAGACCTTTCAGGAATTCTGCCGCAGAATTGGGGAACACATTTTAGATATTAAACACAAGAAGGATACTGCCATTGAACAACATATGCACACCTACCACAAGGATGATTAGTTTGCCATCCGGCTTGTGGGTATAGACTTTGTCCTGAGACCTATAAGGAAGGGAATTGGAATCGCTCACTCCTGCAAGTGAAACGAAATGGATAGTGCAACAATCAGGCCTAAATGAACTGAATTTTGGATGTTTTATATAACAGCATACAAGTACCCATTAGTGATTTTACAATGTTCGCCACTTAAAAAGTACCATCTTTAATTATGTAGATTTTAGTCGGGAGTGTCTTGGGTAATCCTGTATAACAAATAATTCCTGTATATCAAATAAGGTTTCGTCATTAGCCAAGCCGGGCAGTTGTAAATTGATTTTAGGTACACAAATAAGGTGACAGACCAATTATGTATATTCACCATTTAACTAGAATATCACATCTAGCAATTTTTGAGACACATTTACTCTTTAGAGCTGAACTAGTGTGATAAAGTCCATCTTGACCTAGAATTCAAATGGTCTGACCAATAATGGGCACAAGATAAAATGGTTTATGGAGATCACAGTGCCATATTCAACTGTACTGTACTCAAAAAAAAATCAGGAGGACGAAGCTTTCTGGACATTTGTACAGTTTATTGGTATACACGCCGCGCTATGGTGCAGTTTGTCTAGTACTCTTTGGTGTGTGTGCGCATGGGCCTGTAGTTTAGGTTGGACCTTGGGCTCCTATATGAATGCGATGGATGTCGCGAAATCTGGCTGATGGGGAGGCCAGGAACGAGCTATTGCGAGGATGAAACTGAGAGCGTGAAGCTGATTGGTTACTATAGGCAACTTCCTCACTTTTTAATGCCCTTGCAATCTTCTTGCTGTAAATTAAGGCGCTGGAGATTGAATGTATGTGTGGGTATTCAGATGGAGGCTGTAGTCCCATCACCCCCATTGTTAATCTGGCCCTGGTCATACCAATGACCTATAAAGTGATATTACTACTTCTCTCTTTCAAATACTAATTCCTCTAGCCTATACACCCAGCATCTTGCCTTTCTCAATGCTATATTAAATTGTTTGACTGCCTTCATAGCATGTGAAATAGTAACATCTATATTCCTTTTACCCTTAGTAACACCTATTGTACTATCACTAATGATATATTGAGCTTCTGGGTTTTTGAGCCACAAGCCAAGATTTTGAGAATTTTGCTATTAAACTGTAGTTGTCACACTCCTATTCTATTCCTCCTGTCTACCCAGATCATCAGCTGTCTTATAGGGTAGACACATATCCTGGCTTTGAGTCACCTTTAAAAATGCATGTTTCCTTTGGATACGATGTGCTACATCACCATTAAAGATATTAAATAGCATTCAGGTCCAGGCAGAAATCCACTGGCAGCTAACCTTTTGTTGCCTATCCTGTTACCAAGATCCTATTATTGTAATCTACAATGTTCCATATTATTTAATAGTAAAAGGACACAATGTTGGTAAAGTGTCGGTAAGCGATGTCTACAGGTAATCGTTCATCTACTAATTAATGACCCAGTCAAAAATGCTAGTGCCGGCTTTCATGAATGAAAAAAAAATAGATAAATAAATAATAATAAAAAAATTTTTAAATAAAAAAAAACCCACCAAGACACTTGATTTAATATTTTCTTTTTTTATTATTATCTTTATTTTTTTTTACTTTTTTTTTACAGTTAATGAGGCAGGAAATTGTCCATAGGACATAACCTGCCTCGGTCCCCTCTGCGCTACGCCTGCACCATGTCCAGACATGGTGCAGGCTGTGCTACCAATTAGCAGGGCTTAGCCCTGCTAAAAGCGCATATGGCGGAGTCGCAGAGGCACGGAGTCGGGCTTTTCGCCCGACTCTGTGCCATTCAGAGCCGATCTGCGCATGCCATGAATCAGGTCCAATATGCTGTAGAAATATAGACATTTTTATTTTGAATGCATTTCTCTGAATTAGTTGCCCAACACTTTAAGTTTCATCATGGGGTTTGCTGGATTAGTGAAGAGGTGGTCCATTTCCTGTATTTGTATAGCAGTGGATAATATGTACTATTAATACTGTATCTTTTTGTGAGTGTTTTGTTTACAAATAAATGAAACTTTTTTTAAGTGCTTCTTTTGTTTATTTTCTTGTTCATTTTCCATCTTTCATACATGGAATTGGTCATTCCTTGGGAGCAGCTGAAATTAGTTAAACTAACTTTTGGTGATTACATTTATATAGTGCACCCAATATCCCAGTGTATTTCATCATTTAGTTGGATTGTGGAGACCATTTTTTTAATATTTATCCAAGACGTATTCCATCTGGACCCATTGATTTGTCCACTCCTGATTTGTCTCCTAATACTGGCTCCTTAGTGAAAACACTTTCAATAGGGTCGGTTGGTTTTAAGAGAGCGATAAAAAGCATAGTTTTCTTGGGAGAGGTAGGTGCTTCCACTGGTTTTAGAAATGGATCAGTTCTACAACGTTAGAGTGTTGTGGAAGAAAAATAAGTATACATGCTGCATTGAAGATACACTGTAGGGTGATAATTGTATATTGTGGAAGTCCAATAGAGAGAGTATTTCAATAAATAATGCGGAAGATTATTAGTGCATGAGTTTTTTTGCAGTGCTTTGTGTGAGATATTTATGTATCTTGAAATGTTTTTAAATAAATGTAATTAATAATCTATAACAATTAACTTTCAGCATAGTTAACATAAACCAAATGATTTTCTCTATGCAGCATTTAATCAGTAAATCAGTTATTTACTACCAGGGTAGTTTGCTGGTCATTAACCCTGTTCACACTGCTGAATTACCCTGGTAATTTGCAAACTACCCACGTCAACACTGTTCACAAAGCTGTGATTGGCTTAAAAAATGAAGGGGAAAAATAAATAAATAAACAATTAAAAAATGACAAAAAAAGAAGTATTAGCAAAAAATGTAATAAAAAATAATAAAGAAATACATAAAAATAATAACCATTTTAATAACCATTAAAATGTATTAAAATGCCGGCAGCTCACAGAATGTGACAATACGAAGCCCTCACTGATGTTTATGCAATTATACCTGCCCGGGTAGTTTTACCTGGGCAGGATGCATTCACACTAGCAAGTACCCGGAACGCAGCAGGGTAACACCCTGCGGGACACACTGCCTGGGTATGATTTTATGCGCTGTTCACACAGAGAGCAATACCCGTGCAGTTCCTGCCCGGGTAATAGCCCTCTGTGTGAACGGAGTATCAGTGACAAAATCTGTATAAAAAACTAACAAAAAACCTTTAAGGTTTTAATAGTACCATTTAATTAAATTTTTTCCTTTCAATATTCCAACAGTATAAATACCAAAAACTATTTTTTCATCAAATTATTTATAAATTCCATCGATTTGTTAACCATTTCTAAAAAAAAGCTTAACCACAGCTTCTTTGATGTCATTATTCCTGAAACTGTATATACAAGGGTTTAAAAATGGAATGAACACAGTGTACAATATAGACAATACTTTACTAATGATCATTAGCCGTCTTTGGTTTGGAAGCACATAAGTAGCTGTCAGTGTTCCATAAAAGATGGTCACCACAGTCAGGTGGGAGCTGCAGGTGGAAAACGATCGCCATCTACCCGTTACGGTTGAAATCTTTGATATGACTAAGATGATGTAAACATACGAAACAAAGATAAAAAAGAGTGGGCAGACAATGTCAAAAACACACATCAGTTTAACTACCATTTGGATGGTAGAAATATCTGATGAGGAGAGCTGTAATATAGGGTCCAAATCGCAGAATAAGTGGTCTACAACATTTGACCCCTGGAACTCCAGTTGACTTATGCTGCAAGTTATCACTAACGTCGCAGAGAGGCAAAACAGCCAAGACACAGTAGCTAATTTACGACACAAAATATTGTCCATGACAGAGGTATAGTGTAGAGGTTGACATATGGCCACATATCTATCGTAGGCCATTATTGTTAGAAAGAGACATTCAGATCCTTCTGCTGAACCAAAGAAATAGAACTGGACGAGGCAACCAGTAAAAGATATGAGGGCTCCATCATTTACCACAGCATCAAGAAGGTTAGGAACAATATCTGTGGTAAGTAGGATGTCGCAGATGGAGAGTTGGGTGAGGAAGAAGTACATGGGAGATGTAAGGATATGGCTGTAAGACACCAATGTGATGATCAGAACGTTTCCACCTAGCGTCACACAGTATAGCACAAGGAGCAGAATGAAGAAGGGAATTCTTAAACTTTCCAAATGTTGAAATCCTAATATGATTATTGTAGATACATTATTCTTCTGCATAATCTGGACATGAGAAACAAATATAACATGTTAAAATAGAACACTTTTCCACAATTCAAATTTAGAGCAAGATATAGAGGAGATCAGATCTTGGTCAGATTTTGACATTCAGAGGGAAATAAGTTTGAATCAGTCCCAAGAAATGGTAGAAATGAAATGTGTTAAGGAGCAAGGGGTTAAAAAACCAACAAACAAAGACAACATTTTTGCCAGCAGTAAGTGTTAAATAAACCCTCTTAAGAGTATTAGAAAACATAATGAGTAATACAAATACAGCTCTTCTGAGGCATTATAAGTAGTTTGGAAAAATTAAAGTCATATATAATTTTTGATACAGTACACTCAAAATATATATATTCTGTTCAATGTAAAAAAATACTGTGAAAAATGTGAAATGTGAAAAATACTCACGTGATCCATTATACTCTGATAACAACCTATGCTTATTATGTGATTTCTATATGATAATTTGACTTTAATAATCAGTAGAAGAAAAAAAACATATTGATATTATATGAATAATATCAAGATTGTGAATGGCAAATTGCAGTTTTCCATATAGTGTGAACAGTCTTCCCTATAGTAAAGTCAAGTTATATATAATGTGTATTATTTCCTGATAAGCAAACTCTTATATTTATACATAGACAGAGATATCCTTGGAGAGTAAGGATATCTGTTGAGAATTTACTGAGGGAGCTGCAAAGTTTCATTAAAAATATGACTCTTGAGATTAAATTGATAAAAATCTTATTATTGTAAATATTTAGTATATATCATTCATCACAAAATTTCAGTAAATTGTAAATATAGCATAAAATAAGGAAACTGATAACTGGTTTACACAACATATCCATGCTTTTAGAGAAATCTATTCTGTGTTTAGACGCTGATTACACTGTAATTTTGTATGTTTAGTTCGATATGTAAACAATAAAACCACAATATACTAAGGGCAGAAGTTTCAGCACTCACAGTTCTAAACCAAACTTATGTTTAACCCCTCTTTGTGCAGTCTATTGTGCAGTCTCTAGTCTCCAGATTCATGACATGCTCAACTTCTAATTAAGATTTTTTACAAGGAGTTTCCCAATATACCTGGATTTTTGGAGTTAGTTAACCCCTCATTAAGGGGTAGTACTGTTAGATACGGCAGCCTTGGGAAAGCCTACAGGCTGCCCACCTCTTCCTTCTTTGGTTTAGTGCTGCACCCTGTTGCTCCTTTTGCCCAGTGCTGGTTCTCTCAGCTTTGCGTCCCAGATGTTACCTAGCAGCTGAGCGCGATCTCTGTATTGGTTGCTGCCTCAATCAATGGGTGCAGTGTGATCAGAAGATCCGGCTCCTTCCCTTTCCCTTATTAGACCCGCAGCTGTGTGCGGGTTATAGCGCCTCTGCTTCCCTCCCTCCTTTGCTGTTTATTTTTGCTCTGTGCCAGTTTTCTTGCTTCCAGTTCTTGCCTCTTTCATTCCTCGACCAGCTCTTTGTCCTTAGCCTTCTCCTCATCTCCAGCCTCTTGTCTCCTTGTCTCTGGTCTCCAGTTCTCTAGCTACCTTTTATCCTCCTGCCTTGTCTCTAGCTCTGCCTCCTTCTCCTGTTCCATTCCTTAATAGAAAGGGAAGGTTAGATTTTCCTGCAGGGAGGGTTAGGGTAATAGAACAGTTAGGTGAGGGTGAAGATGGGTCACAAAGGTAGTTGATGAAGGGGGAGCTGTGGACATCGCTTATCTAGATGTTAGTAAGGCTTTTGACACAGTGCCTCATCGCAGACTGTTACACAAGCTAGAAAACCTGGGATTGGAAACAAAAATAGTCGAGTGGACACGATCTTGGTTATGAAAGAGGCAACAAAGAGTTGAAGTAAATGGAATCCATTCAGTGGATGGTAGGGTTACAAGTGGAGTACCCCAGGGATCTGTGCTTGGACCTGTGCTATTTAATACATTTATTGGTGATATTACACATGGTATCCAGGGAAAAATATGCCTTTTTGCAGATGACACAAAGATATGTAACAG
>JABWIB010005226.1:10781-30178 GCA_016617825.1 Platyplectrum ornatum
TACTCACCTCAGCTGTAGCATGGAACACCAGAGTGGTGAGTATACAGGAGAGAGAAAGTTCCATAATGATTACACTGCGTCGATTCAGCTGGATGTCCCTTGGCTGAAGCCCGGGTATGTACCAAGCTCTGGTACAGGCTTCAGCATGGTGAAGAGAAAGGTCTTCCATCTGCTGAAGCAAAAGGGAGACAGCAGGGCTCTCATACTAAAAGAATGATCGTTCTAGTGGATGGTGTTATTGGCACCAATATACACTTGAACAATCATCATTCTAGTGAGCTTAAGGACCAAATCAAACAAAAAGATATTGTCTTTACGGTTGGNTTCCCTCACTAACTGCTTGAGAGATGCTCCTTNTAATGCATTTAGAAAGTCCCCCACCTCTATTGGAGCTCACAGATAAATCATNCCAGTTAACATNTGCTAGATTTAAATCTCCTGTGATTATTACTTTCCCTTTCAATGTCATGTTATTGATGATTTGCAATATTATGCTGTCTAATTCCTCATCTTGTCCTGGTGGTCTACATATCACCCCAGTACACAGAATAACCTCCTGGGTTTCTATGGTCACAAAAAACTTTCCCAATACTGCTTATTAAAGNTGAATATATCCCTTCACATGAATATATCCCTTTACATACATTACAACTTCCCCAATACTGCTTATTAAAGTTGATTATATCCCTTCACATACATTAATACCCCTCCTTCAATTTTTCATACCCTATCTATTCTCAATATTTCATATCCCAGTATGGCCCAGTCCCATTGCACCATGACTCTGTTATGCCCACAATGTTTGGTTGTCTCTTGTCAATATTGCCACTAGTTCTGGGAATTTATTTCCTAAACTCCTAGGTTTAGTAAACATAGCTCTGNGAGGTTGTGTTGGTAATGTTTTATTCTTTTATTTATGGCTAGATATAAGGTTCCAGGTCCTGATGGCTTCACTGCAGATTAGTAAAAAATATCTCCCCTCATTTTGTCCCCCATCTCCACTCACTATTTAATGCAGTCTTGAGGGGCATTAACTGGCCGCCATGTCCCTGTAAGCAAGGGTCATAATTATGCTCCTGATGAAGTCAGTAACAACGAAGGTTAATACTGANACTTTGTTTTGGATCTTCATTTGAACATGTTGTNATTTGCTGAGTACACCTTATCTGGGTTGCTAGGTGCAATNTCCACCTGGTACAGGCTGATCTGCCTGTAAACTCAAAATATGTAAATATCCATTTGAGATGTTTAGATAAAATGTTATTTGATTATATTAAATAGTAATAGTTATATTGTAGTGTGCTATGAAACATAAAAAAATTCAAACATTATAGTTTGATTTGTCCTNCTAGTTACTGTATTTAAATATATCATGTAAATATTTGTACAATTTAAATGCCCAATAACTCACCTTTGTGCTTGCACCTGCTCCACTTGCACTTTTTCCAAAGGTTATCCTGATCCATCTGTGTACATTGCTGTGTGCTGAGAGCTATAGAGTATACTATTACATATTTAAGAAAANAAATATTTGATACATTCAGATAAATAAGTTACTGTTATGTACAATATTGAGTGCAGAACACAGTACAGTGTTTTAGAATATGAGTATCTGATGAAGATCTGATATTTTAGGAGGGTCATTTAAGACATACCCTTCTGTCTATTTTACAGGTGGAAGAGCAGTGGGATTTCAGAGCAGAGGGTGCACAGAAAGTCAGACACAGAGCTGGCCATTTGCCTATGTTTGATTCTGTGTGTGCTGTGCTACTGGAACAGGGTGTTGCACTATATTTAAATTAGTTTAGAGATGCTATGAGAACATTAACAGACCACATTCTCTGCGCTTATATCAGGATTTTGAACCAGCTCAGGACTCAGTGTAAGTGTAAGATGCAAGTCATTTTTATATAATAAATGGCCCTTTATGTCNATTCCTACATATGTTAAAAATAAAATTAACTTGTTAAATTTATGTATTAATTAATTTTTATATTAATCAAAAAATACACAATAGAGATTTCTGTATATACACTATAGTGTTTGTGTGTGTATATAGAGTTCAAGCATTATATAGTAGACTGTACAAAATTATTTACATATTTAAATAAATTGTAACATCCCCCCCCACCCCCTCCAAAACTTGTATAGGCTGCTGCATTACATTCTCTGCTTATATGCATCAGTTTGCATATTAAAAACAAATGTACCTTTTTTTTATAAATCCTATGCTCATTTACGAAAAAACCACAGCTCTGGATAGGACACCTGCAGTGGAAGNAGCAGATTTGTGCTACTTCTGCAGAAACATTTATCAGCCCTAATATGCATATACCAAATNATTTTAAATGGACAGAGTAAGTAAGAAAATATCACAATAGATCAAATACTTAAACACACACTTAAAAGAAGGCAAATGAAAAGTTGCAACAATAACATAATCATTATAATACTATTGGTAGTAATAATGAGCATGGATTATTCATTTTCCATTGCTTGAATTGTACAGCNTGTGTTGTGCATTCATTGCAAGTACTCANTACATGTAAACATTTTACAAGTTAATATTAAACTATAAAACAATAAATAATTATATAATTATAAACTATCGAAAAATAATATGACATTCTTTCCAGTACGTTTTCTAATATAAATAATATAGACTTATAGTTTGCCAAAAATGTATAAACAAGATAATAGAATTATAAATAATAATTAATTGGATTTATTCTTTGCTTATTTATTGAAATATATTCACTGCAATGTAATAAAAAAATCATGGTGGCAGGTCTCATATACAATCCAAAAACTCATCTTCAATTATCAAGATAATAATAGGTCAATAAATCAATTAATAATTTGCNAATCCAAATAAATACATGCGATAGTAATGTGTGGTGTGTACTGAATACAGCAGATAAATATTCAAAGAATCACCAGCAACAAGCACTGATGAAATAGAGAGGATTGTGGAGCCTGGTGTATGCTGGTACATGGTGTTACATGACTCTCTGAGTTACAAGGACAATCGCCCCAGAAACAAACTTCCAGTCCGGGCGATGAAAGGGATGAGAGCAATGGAGAGGCTCAGGCACGGACTGGAACCATCTGATTAACATGCCCCGGACACTTTACTTTACTTTAATGGCATCCTAGCAACTGCTAACAAAGAGGCTGCATGGTCCTGGCTATTACAGTGAGTGTGAGTGACAGGGAAACACGTGAGCCACTTGTACACGCTGGGGTCCGCACACCTGTCCTGTTTCTCCCCATGTTACATTGTGCCACAGTCTCTGAGCCCTTAGTGACTATTTCTCGTGTAAGAGGAGCATATTAGTGGTGTCTGATCGCTGCCTGGCGCAGCGCAATTACTCGGACGCAAAGCTCTCTGCCCACCTGTGCACACTGTCCATGAGAAGGGGAGAGGGTTCACCAGCCTGCTCGTGTTAGTATATGAATAATAGAATGTGACAATGCATAGAAATGCAATAAGCCAGACCCTTTCTTTAGCTGATTAGGAAACAAATGGATATGAATGAATCCAGCTATGAAAGACTTATAAATCACATTCATGAAGCCCAGTCTCCCTGTACTACACCCCAATCACAAGTAACTTCCTCCACCCTGCCTTTACTAACGAATACATGAACAGGTCTCATAAAGACTACAAGAAACCATTTCATTGTCTGAATAAATTCATCTTTGGTTTTACAGAAATTCGCCTTTATGAATTTAATAGCTAATAAATTGTACATGACACAGGGTTTATCAGTGCAGATCCGTACAGCTATTTTNGTTTAAATTCGCTTGTATTACTTGAATGAAATGTGCTTATTCTAATTGTTTCATATTATTGCTGTTTATACGAAATCGATTAAAGAAACAGCAAATTANCTCAAGTTAATATTACTTCGAATGGGCTTACCATATATTTCATTTTATTAGTAATTATGGTTGCAGTTTACAATAATTATGAATACATTTTANACTTAGTTAATATAATTATATAGACATAACAAATTTGGATAGCAACAATAATATAACGGTGAAGATTTACAAAATGATGTTTTTGCTGTTTTGCCGTTATATATGTAATGATATTTATATATGATTTTCCTGCAATTTCTTTGGGGTTTTCTAACAAATATTTCTGCATTCGCTATTATTTTTACAAAGGAAAGTGTCCAAGCTGACAAAATGTATTCTGTGTACAAATGCTGGACTCCTCTTTACAGTCACAAGTATTCAGATCTTAAGTGCCTGCAGTTTTATCTAAAATAAAAGGCNACGGAAGAAGAGCTGTAACATTTAAGTGCTACGTGCTAGTAATTACTCTCCCAATTTCCCCCCCAAGACCCAACGTGAAAACCTCAGAGGGGGTCTTTGGAGTAGAAGGACTTCAGTGCTCGATCCCTAACCGTGGATCTGCAATTACAAACCCATTAGGTGCTCTTCGATGGCATTAATATGCACAAGATCCCGCTGCTAATCTCATAATCTGTTTTGTTTAATCAATTGTCTTCCAGAATCACTGGAGGAAAAGAAAGGACAAAACACGAAATTCTTACAAAAACTAAACTCTGCATAAAAGATCTGGACTGTAAGCAGCCTGGACACTGTAACATCACTGTAAATGACAGCGATACATAAATTATTAAATAAAATAAATCTTATTTAATAGTATACCATCCATAACACAGAAAACTTTAAAACAAAATATGGTGACATTTTTATTATTTTAACATTCATATAGTTTTGTGGAAAAAGATTTAAAATCATTTTGTCTTAAACTTTTTTGTATATTTTGTAAGTCTATTATTGGCTCAGGATTAAGTAATAATAAAAAACCTAACCCACTGTCCCCATTGCGATGAATATATATAATGTGGGCACCAGAGAATATATTAAAGCTACACATATGCCCTAATAATTGCCCACACAGAACATTTTATACACTTATCATTTATTTTACGAGTGTACAATATCAGCACCATTCAATCATGTCTCAGCTCATTTACTAAGTAATTGTTTCTCATTAGGTGCAGTAAGGTTTTAATAGTGTTGCCCATAATGTATTCATCCGGGATTCAGTAGAAAGTAGACAATAAGATGATGGAGAGATGTAATAGCTGATGTGGGCTGTACAGGTAGAAGTATTTACTATACTTATATCGCTTTGCGCACTCCGGGAGGCGGTAAATGAATCCGATTTTGATCTCTAAATAATATTACATATAAATTACAATAATGAAAAAGATGACGCTTTATTTATATATTATTTTGTATTAGCAATNAAATCCTGATATTCCTTCGTCATGTACAGGACAACTGTGTATGTTTAATTGTGTGCATTACTCCATTGCTTTGGAGGATGAGCGATAATCGCTTATATAAGACAGAGACACCACTATTCATACTCACTAGAGAGGATTATAAAGGAAAAGTCAATTTAAGATTATTCCAAGCAGATTTATTCATGTATTTATTCTCAGTAAAATCAGGACTATAATCTTCTCCCCAGCCTGTCTTGGAGATGTACAGTATATTCCACTTGCATAAGGAAGCACAGAATACTATTTCTCTCCCAATAAAACGAAACGTGTGATCTTTAATATTTCACTTCTTACATCAGTGGAAGGAGGTTCATTAGGAAATGCCATGCATCATTCTATAAGTTTCCCGGAGTTGTGTATAATAACAGTGGTACTTTACTGGAGTCTTGCCAGTGCTTTACAGACTGCAGCAGGACGCCTGAAAGAACACCTGGGTGTTATAGTAAGTGATGTATCACACAGTGCCAGTCACCAGGCGAATGCCCCCAGCATCTGTGCCTATCACAGCAATGCCACAATCCTGGACTGCGATGGCGTAAATGTAACCTCTTACATGAGTCTGCTCTGTAATACTCCTGCCTATAAATAACTAGAAGATGACAGCTTATGTCCAGACACAATATAAGACAGGGTATATCATTATATACACATATAGAAGAAGGGTTAATACACAGACACATACATTATTATGTAGATATATTTACAATCAAAGCAATATCCACTTAAACTGCTAATTAATGTATACCCTTCATAATGCTTTGCAGATGATTTACTTTTTATTTAAGGATTTGAAACTTGCTGACAGTTTAAACAGCTCAATATTGACCTAAGTAAACCTTCCCTTCTAAGCTGATGGTGTGACTGATTAATCAAGCCTGGAGGCTACCCATCTGAACTCGCCAATGGCAATAAAGTCCATAGACAATCACCTTGCATTGTCCTCCTGAAGAGTTTTCCTGCAATGAAATAACAGTTGTCCTGATCTCAGTAAGATACAGGTACCAGACAAATTATATAGGCTGACAATATAGAGATTTCGTTTACTTATTGTATTTTGTTGTTCCATATAAGGTCGACTCCTCCATTCCATAACTAAATTAACAAACATAACTAAATACTCACTAATTATTATTTGCACTATGATACCCTGCACTTTTCATGACAGAGTTGCACCAGCTGTACAGACATGTCGATGTTGTAGCGATCTCCCTGCGGATCATGCATATAGGGAAGATATTTGCATGCCAGATGAATAGTTTTGGTGAAAAGGTTTAGGCAGTGTTTTCTATTTACACGTTTAAATAAACAGAGCAGCCTTCCTGTGGTGTGTATCTAAGGCCAGCAGCGCTGCCTCTGTGTAGGTCACTGAGAGGTTGGTGCATGGTTTCAAACTTTCTATTCTGTTAATGTCTTTAAGAACAGTCCTCGGTGGCTGGGGCACAAAGGCTCATGATTTAATGAGGAACAGAAACAAAATCTCTGATTGTTGCTGTTTGAAACTTCATTCGATTTCTCTGGCAACCACAAGTTGATCCTCTGCAGCTTCAATACCCTTCAGCCCTGAATATAAGAGTACACGATGAATGGGGGACAATGGCTGGTTGTTATGTTTATTTACCCTTGCTACAAGCTGGGTTAACCTCTCCAAAACAGCTTTGCTAAGCCAGTTAACAAGAAGCAGCATATGACCTGTAGCAGTATGTCCAGTGTCATGTAAATCTGCCCGGGGATCCATGCAGTAGAAGGCTGTCCTGCATTGTGTGCGCTATAACTCTACAAGTTTATTGGAGTTCAGCCCTTGTCACACATCTTTAGCAGAGGAAGCACAATGAATAGCTGTACTCACATGAACACTGTGCCCAGAAGAAAGACAGCACTAGGAGCAGGCTCCATTGGATGTGACGTTTATTTGAATGAATGCTATACATGTACAGCAGCACAGAAATGCATGATGAGAGTTATGAGCAGCATGGCTGCATTTCTCAGGTCTCCAGTCTCTTCTATAGGACGAGGCCTCCCGGAGAGAGCTTCATTTAACACATCATTCGTTCTTGATGGCTTTGGCAAGCGTAACGATGTTCTGTGCCTGCTTAAGCAAGGGCATGTCTATCATGCTCCCATGGAAAGTGAATGCTCCCTGCAACACATCAAAGGAACAGGCCACAAATCAGATCTTAATGTGTCTGCTTCTGTACACACATAGCAGCTACAGGTGATCACACAATGGAGTGGAAGCGTTCTGTACATCCAGCCATCACACAATCAAACTAGGGCTTCCATACTGTAACAAATGCTCCACATGTACAACCATGGCTTTTCTACATTCATCCCCCCCCCAATGGTTCACCAGCTGCTGTGGAACTAGAAGTAGCAGCAAACCATGGCAAACTCCAAATCTCCCCCCTTAGGAGCAACCCCAACCACTTATTTGCTATAGAACTTTAAATGTAACACTTCAGCTTTGGTCAAAGTAGCCCTTCACAACTGCAGTGTACATGACAAATTGCTGCTACAAACAAGGTTACATCACATAAATATACAGGTATATAGCACACATTGTATATAAGTAGTTGTCTNTATTGTTAATATGTTTATTATATACAGATGTCACCTACCCAAAATTGTGTTTATTACTTACTATTATTTGTAATAATCTTGGTTTATCAATCCCACTTATTTTCTCTAGTGATTAGACACATATTTGTAGCAATGAAGAAACATAAATGAAAAGGTCTTATTTACAATTTTTCTGATACATAATAACACTCTGGGGCTCTCAAGCTTCAGGCAAAAAGCAACAAAACACACACATTAAAAAGNCCTGTAATAACATATATTAAAAGTGTGTGAACAAATACCATGTAANGAGTTGTGCAAAAATCATACAATTGTGCTTAAAAACACTCCATATACTCCAAATACAGTGTGTCTTAACATTTTCTTCAGCCTTTAGTCACCATCAGGGGATGGTGTAAGTCATGGAAGCAGGTCTTTTTCTATGGGAAAATTACAATTTTTTATAAAAAAAAAACAAAAACCAAAATCTATATTTTATTTAAGGTTTAATAAATTATGATTTAATTATAAAAAACAACACATTTTTTAATGCAAGAATAGTTGCTGAATATCGCTATTACACTCTGGCAAAACCTCCATTTAAACACATTTGAATGGCCTGATAGATGCAGAGGTGCACAGTGCACTAATCGCTAAACTATGCCTGTAGTATATGAGTACTGTATTCCCTCTCCTGCCCCCCTGTGCTGTTCACAACTGACTCAATTNTATGGACAGTAGAAGAGCAAAAGCCAGAGCACAGCTGTCATAAACTATAGAAGTGATTTCTGCACTGGGGTCTGGCAATGTTATGCCCTACCTACACGAAAACTTGGTGGTGCCAATGCCCTCTAGTTAAAATGTCTAGTTATGGCCCTGAGACCGTAACTATGTAAACTGACACTACTTCTAAAGGTTTCCTGTCTTATGCAGGTCTACATTCTTTTACATACATAGAAAGTATGTATTTATTATACTATTACTATTATATAATCGTTATACTATTTACACTTTTCCTCAAATCCCATCATTTGAAGTGCAGAATCNGTTTGTTCTTGCCATATTTTTTCTTTTGCAAACATTTACCAGAAATTTCCATCAAGTACAATTTCTTTGTAAAAATATCTTTTCTTTAAGCATCTTCTATGACCCTACCCCTGTTATCCAGTTCATCCGCATGGTTTTGGTCATGCTTTTCCATTCTTCCTATTCTGGTTTCCCTTTTGAAAGTTTGACTATGCAGAAACATTAAGTTCATTGGCCTTAATTCACTTTGTTGGCACATTTGTTATTCTGTTCTGTGCTGTGGTTTTTGAAACTCAATGGGCAGGTTCTCACCTGCTCTGCTGTTGTTGGGGCCACGTAGCAGTGGAGCATCACATCGCTCTCCTGGCAGGACTCAGCAGGTCACAGTGCTGCTAAAAGATTTACAAGTACAAGTTCTCCATAGGCACACTTCAGTACTTTGCTGTTCTTATAACTAGTGCCAGAAAATGTCATGTTTCCAGGATTGCGGCTCTATTTCAGCATTCCTCTTAAGTAACTTCATGCAGCAGAACAACCTTATACCACGTTCAGGTTACATCCCTGCAAATCCCTGGGCACACAACTCAGCCCATTCACAGTGGTTAGCATTAAACAGTGCAGCTTTAGACCAGCTTTTCAGCAAAACACTTATCTGTTCAGATTACCAGAAAAAAAGCCAGGTCTTTCATGAAAACTGGTAATGTGAATGGGATATTACTAAAGTCTTTGTACTACTACTCTCAGGCACATTTAACCAGCATGTACCAAAATGAAGCTTCACCACTGCTAACTATTGTGCAGCACTAAAATTGACCTCTGTAAAACATTCTGTGCAGTACTAATATTTCTGCATAGCTTCTATATTCTACAGAACCGCACACTCCTATTGTGGCCATTAATACTTGTGATACCTGTGATTTCTAGCTCATGGCTCTCCCTTTCATCAGACTGACCACAGCAAGCACTCCTTTTGTGGAATTACTTGGCAGAGTTCAATATGGCAACCTTTATCAGCCCATTCTAATGATCGCACTACATTGGGGCATAAAAGATAAAATGAACTGTGGCATATACAGAATTCCAGCACTTAGGTGGGGAAATTGTATCACTTTATTATTGTAGTTGAATGTGGTACTTTATATAAAAAGAAGTGGCTACACATACCTATGGACTGTCTATATATATATACAACACTGCCTATATTTATTCACATCTAATGCGTAGCCACANGTCACTAGGAGAGAAATCAAACTCCACAAATAGACTAACAAGTATAGAATAGCAGCACAGGCTAATCAGTAGTTATATACAAACATAGCAAATAAACTACAGGAACAAGTATCCACCACTTCACAGGAAACCATATCACTATAGCCAGTTATTGATCAAGGAGCATTCATCACCCAACGGTATCCTTGGAGCTACTGACAACAACAATACTACACCAAGTGGGTATGCTGCATTCAAGTTATTCTGCTCCAAAGCTATTGAGACTCATTTTTATTAACACTTTTAATACACTCATACAGCTGTTCAGTATTTTGTATTGGTAACTGTAACCTAATACCAACTTTTTTTTTTTGATGGACCAGACCTGGACCATTCCAACTACAGCACAGTCCCACTTCTAAATCCCCACTGCTTCCTAAATTCTTTACAGGAAATTCCATGCCCCTCGCTCAGTGGTGGGATTCAGCAGGTTCTCACCGGATCTATAGAACCACTTCCTAATGTTGGTATTGGTTCTCGGAACCGGTTGTTAATGAGTGTCAGCGTCCAGATAATAACCGGGACTGGTTGCAAGAACATAAGTGTAAGTAGGAAACATCGGCAGCATAATTAAATATAGCAAATCAACTAAACATCAGTGGAGACACAAGGAAGACCTTAGGAAACTTAAGGTGATCAAAAAAGGGGGAAAGATAAAGAAGGAACATTGTGGACTTAGTGACACATTGTTGACACTGGCCAATAATGTGAATGAGCCCCTGACTGCGCTGTGCATCCACTATGTTGGTTCATCATTCACGTTTCTGGGCTCGTTGTTTGTGTTTTTGACAAATAAGGGATTATGTAGTTTCTAACTAGCTTTATTATCCTCTTTATATTTACATAGATTTATTTATGTTTTTCAGATCTCAGTAGTCTACATATACTTCAGCAATTATTAGGTTTATGGACAAACTGGTAGTTAGTTTTTTTTTTTTTTTTTCAATTTTGTCCCGATCGTAAATGGAAATAGGCGGATCTTGGGTGGAGTCAGGGTGGGTCTTCGGTGGAGCCATTGGGCATAAAACCTGCTGTTAATTTATTTGAATCCCACCACTGTCCTCACTCATACGGACTTACTCCAGCTCACCTTAACCTTAAGTTACAAGGCCCAAGTAAAATGGGGGCACTTCAGAAACTTCAACTGAACATAGGGGCCAAACTTACAAGTACGCCATTTACACACGTTTTTGTGTAAATGGCATATATAGTAACATCTACACATGTAACGAGCTTTCCACACGAGTTTCGCATGCGTTGCAATGGGCCTGTTTAATTCATAGCTTGNCTAATCCCTGCACTGTAGGTGTGAATAGGCATGTTAAAGAAGGCAGGGGGGGGGGGATGGTAAAAACTTTATGCACTGGTCTGTTTCACCACAACCTATAAAGTTAAGGTAGGCATCTGGACACTTAAGTGCCACTAAGCTCATTTAAGTTGGGAAAAGGTCTACATTTAGGTTAAAACCTACACTAATAATGCTACAAGTATTAATATTCCTCTGGGGTGCCATATGCTTAGACACATGACTTATGACAAATTGTTATTTATAATGCAGCTTTGGCCATATATATACACACACACACACATATATATATATATATATATATATATATATATGGAGAGAGAGAGAGAATAGCAAAGAGAAGACTTTTTTTTTCCAGAAAAATAATAAATACCAACAGGAAGGGTATATAATAAATATATTATTAAGAAAAATTAAAGTACTTGGTTGTTTACCTTAAAAGCTCCGACATATGACTTATGAAGGTTACAAAACATGTACTATGTATGTATGTATGTTATGTCATGTCACATAACATATCATGTCGTTTTCAGCTGTTGTCTTGATATGTTCTTAGCATATTGAGCAAGTAAGAAAAAGAAAGCTTGATAATAAGAGTATATTAAACAAATANGTCCTTCTGGAGTTATTACATTGGAAAGGCATTTTTGTAATTAGAATATTAGTAATGAGGTCAATGTAATAATGCTTGTTGTAAAGCCAGATTTGATAGCTATCTCATTTCTGTGAGCGCAGGAAATAGCATTAAAACAAATGTTTGATTCACAAAGACTTTATGACATACGCATTTAATACACTGAAAGTTCCCTGTAACCAGTGTTCATTCAGCCTGGTGATCAGGTTTTAGAATGAAGATGCAGGGGAGCATATGTTTTCTTGCGATAACTGTCTTTGATCTGCCTTTTTGCTTTATTTCCCTCTCCCTATTACAGAAAGCCATTTACTGAACAGGCTTTAAGCATTCTAAAATCTCCTTAATTGTGCTTAAGAGAGTAGAAGGTATACATGGATTCATTATTACAAGGGAGGCCGGCATTTTATTCATTTACAAAGTGCAAATGCAATTGGTGTCAGCTGGGGGACAGGAAAAATTAAACAATATGTGGCCTTGTCATGTGAATCAGCAANGTAAAAATGCAAAAAGAAACAAAACAAAAAAACAACTCAGCTCCAGCGAGTCGTTGTCAAGTATAAGCACTAAACCAGGGCTGGCAGTAGTCCAGAACTGTCACAGAACTGAAGCTATGAGAAGTGGGTGGTAAATAGGATTCTGGATCATTTAACATGTTCAGTGCCAGTGCTATATTCAAATGCGAGCGTATTAATATAAAAGCACTGTACTGCTAGAGCTATGTTATAGATTTAAACAAATTAGCAAAATACTAAAGGCAGCAGTTTCTTTAAACACACAAACACACAAATTGTAAATATTAATTTAAAAAACAAACAATCAAAATAATAAACAGATAAAACAATAATGACCANAAGATATAAAGTTATATTGCGCTTGAATCCCTACTATCTTATATAAATATGAATGTTAAAAATTTGTTCTCTTAATTAAATAAATATAAAATGCAAGAGGTCCAAAAAAAAGTACAAAAGTTTGATAAATCACCTTAATATAAGTAGACATAAAATAATAATTCATAAATGTGCAAAACATATAAAATATGAATATATAAAAAGAACCCACTGTAGCGATTTGCGAAAGTTATATCAATAATAGAAGCGCTAGCAAATAATGTTATATGACTTTTCACCAATATAGTTGTGGAATATGTCCACAAATACCAGTAGTAGTTATGTCCCAAGATATCCCAACAATAATGACTACTCATATCCCTAAATTCTATAATGAGGTTCTTATAGGATATGTTGAGTGATTTGCAGCATATCATTTGAAGATAGGATTTCATGTGCTTGGATATTGCATTCAGAATATTCCTTATGCTAGCAAAGCAACATACAAAGGGATGAAGGTATAAGTCCAAGTTGGGCAACTACCAATTAATCTATAAGTGCAGTACCACCATATTGAGCTGTCTATATTGGAAAATCTTTTATATCAACACCTATGAAAGGCGGTCTTCAAGATAGCCTGCTAATTACACTACATATTTTATTGGGGCCCAATTATATCCTAATTATTATCCTTCATAGTAACAATGCGTGTAAACTGCTCTTAGGATAGTTTTTGTATTTACATTTTTGGGAATTGGTGCATGTGAGCAGCAGTTCTGTTTTTTCCATTGCATTGTCATTATCATTGATAGGCTGGTAGCACCTTACACATGAAAGTAAACTAAATTTAGTGGACACACTGGGCCAGAATACATTACTGCTACGACCGTTTAGAAGTGCGTTTCGTGGAAGGCAAAGGGTGGAGAAATGCTGTCAAAATACAGTTAGAGTGCACAGTTTAGGACAACATATTTCAAGCGGTAGCGTGTAACCAATAAAAGTACTGCAGTTGTAAGTTATAATAACAATAAGACCGAAAAAAATGTGTACGTTATAATAACAATAAGACCAATAAATGCTATCCCAGTAATTTTATTTGTTATTTATGTTTGGCAGACCTGTTGTCTTTTAAATTATATATGTCCTCTGAGTGAATATGTGATTTGTATTATATACTTAATAGTCACTTAGTGTTCTATATATATTTAAAATATTTTTGTACGCTTGAGCATTCCCTATACATTTTTGCGCCTTATAGACCACCAAACTTTCTTCTGAAGCTAATTATATTATACTTTTAGTACATTGGACCGGATCCAGGATCATGTCAGGTGGTCGACATCATCACACAAAGTGAGGAAGCCAGTCATACATATAGTGGATGTGCGCATGCGCGCTCCAGATGATGTGGGGCTGAACTGTTCAGTGTGCTTGCAATTCTGCCTGCTGGGCTGGACCTGTACCCCAAGCCCACATAAATGATACTAGGTGAGCGGAGGGGGATTTAAATTAAGGAAATAGGTCAGGGTTTTGGCTAATTTGTGTGGTCCTTGGCACAGACCGCTGATCCGGACAAATGAGTTAAGGGAGGGAGTGACAAGGGAACTCACACCCCTCCCCCCCGCACCTCGATGCAGGTTGTTTGGGAATAAGGATCCAGTCCATTTATATTAAGGTGCTTGAACAAACATAATCACCATTTCCACTATACATAACAATATATGAGTACTCTGCACTTGTATTTGGATCGCTGGAAAAAGACAATGTACTTGTGAACAGCTTTGTGTTTGGCTGCACAGTGTATGTACAGTACGCAACATTGCCGTATATTCTGCACAATCCAGAGCTGCAGTTGTGGTCAGTTTTACAGAACTTTACTGTTAGGCCTGATCCAGAGTTACGCATCCATCTATTTTTCAGGTGAAGGAGTTTTTCTCCTTTCATTAGCTGCAGTGTAAGCTGGCTGTACAACCACCATACACTTTAATGGCAAAATGACCATTTAGGTTAAAAAAAAAAATTTGATGTTAAAAAAAAAAAATTGTTATTATTACCTTCATTTACTATGGCATGAAATTTTCAATTTTAGTTGATAAAGTTTGATTTCATGTGAAATATTGTGTTATTTCCCAACATTGACTTACTGCGCATGCGCTGGGACATTGGNGGAACATGGATTTCTGTGGTAATCCTGCAGACCATCACTGGATCTTGCCAGAAAGGTTAGGTACTGTAAATCCTGCTGTGGAAGTAGCCAGGCTCGCAGCAAGGAGATGCAAGCCTGATTAACTGAATTATCTGTTTAGTATATATTTAGTAAATGGAGCCCAATATGTATTATTTACTATTTTGTATTTTTTTTTTTAAATGCAGGATAGTAGCCATATATTGTATTATACTTTGGCACAGCAAAAAGCATTTTAAGTCATTTTACCTTCCTACTGCTTAATCTAAATGCATGTTCTTATTNTTTAGCACATGAGATCAGGCTTGGTATGACAGTCCACCCCCTTTGGTTTTTAGTGCTATATATTTAAATTATAAAGATTCTGTATTCGGTTCTAGGGCTTTACATAGACCAAAATAAACTAGAAAGTTTTATTATAAAACGTTTGGGGTTTTTAACCATTTAAATTGCTCTGTAGCCTTGTACTACTTTCATCTACATGGAATATTAGGAAAATCTCTTTAATTGATTTAAAATATTTGAACTTGTTGTTAATATTTTTGTCTTTGTGTTCATAGAGGTCATTTGTTGTATCATAAAAATAATAATCATAAAATAAATATGTTATTAATAAAAAAAAAAGATCCAGGAATTTTCTGAAACATTTTGGAACAGCAACAAACAATACATTTCAGAAAAGATGTAAAGCAAAGCAAAACATATATCTGAATCAAACAAATCCAAGATAAGAATGAGAACAGCATCCTATGCTACAAAACTACATCACCAAATTTCTTTTCAAGCAAGAGACAAGCATCCTACTGTGAGAACGCAGGTGTGCACAGAAGCTAATACATATTTTGGCTAGGTCAACTATTGACTCTAAAATTTAGCCAGAAAAAAAATCTCACAATGACCTAGATACATCTTTGGTGTCTGAATCAGAGGTCGAAGTGGAAATTTAGAAGTGGTGGTATGGACATTAAGAAGTGGGGGTATGAAAACACTGAATATAATGGAAGTCAATGGAGATTTTACATTTTTTCATTATAACAGTGAGAGAAGTGCCGGTATGTCATACCCCCGTATACCCCCCCACTTCGAGCCCTGGTCTGAATTATGGAAATATGTTGGAAAATCTCTAACAGAAAGAGAAAAATGTGTTGATTTGGGATAAAAACNGTCTTCTGTGTGGCCAGCTACAAATAAAGCTGCAATAAAATGGTACTTACATGCTAGTAAGAAATATTGGTATCAAATTGTGATTGTGCCCTAGTATTTATCTTTTCATCAATGTATTGTGGGCTTAAGAACACTATACATTGAAAAAAGGAAGTAAAAAAATATATAAAAATGATACTCACCTCACCTNCAACATGAGACGTCCAGCACCAGAGAGGTGAGTATTCAAGGGTATGTACCAGGCTCCGGTACAGGCGGAGGGGGTACAGCTGGGGACTTCATATTTTTCTAGTGTATAGTTTAACTGTAAAATAACTGTTTTAGCCCCTAATCAGTACAGGCAGGAGGGACATCAGGACACCCGAAATAGTGACTGGCCTGCTGGAATTGGGACACTCAGGAGGTATGCAACATTTATGTGCAACAAAGCTATTTCTCTGCTACATATTGTTGCTACATTTGTCTAATGTATAACTGATTTTATCTGCACTCAGTCATTATGGGCTAAGAGATTNATTACTGGGCACAATTCTTTTCTGTCATTCTCACCCACAACAAAGATAATATATGTTTTGTGTCAAGTCTTTGAATACTATGGGGCTGATCTGAGTTACACTTGTACTTTATTTTAAAAATGTAGACCTGAGAAAAACTATGTTGCTGTGCGAGATTTGATTACATATAGTCCAGTGTGTAAAATGAAACTGAGANCTTCAATCTGATTGGTTGCTATGGGCAACATCNCCACTTTCCAATCTCACTGCTTAGTAAATATACCCCGTAGAGTTCATTTCACAAATGACTGGTTTGGTTCAAGCAACTACAATAAATAATAACAAAGGGTCAGATCCTTACTTAGCCCAAGCCCCCCATTCCCGCAAGTACCAGATGTGCTTGTGCGGAATAAAAAGTGCACAGGAGTTTGATTCTGGCCCAAAGACCATAATACATTAGCTTCCCCTTAAATTGTATTGTAATAATATCTATCTACAACTACTACATAATATCATTTTATACTGACTTTTGAATTGAATTGTGCAGGAAGTGCACAGCATAAAATCTGTAAACACTAAAAATTCTAACTACCATAGCTTAAGCTGGCCATACACTATAAGATAAATTGTTCCAATTGAAAGATTTTTTCAAGAGTGGGTAAAACCATGTAGAATCGCAGTGGAGGTAAAATGAATGTCAGTGTTTGCATGCAGGGAGAATACTTTATTGTTGCATGTTGCACACAGATACTGACCAGCGTTACTGTTACACTGTTATTACACTTGTGCTAAGAAACAACATCTGTCACCTGTAATACTGATTGCAAATAATNAAATTTTCCTCCCCTGCAATTCAACATGGTTTTGTCCACTCTTGAAAAAATCTTTCGATTGGAACAATTTATCTTATAGTGTATGGCCAACTTTACGCATATGTTCCTGTCATCGCACAGTATAGAATTGGGCCTAAACATCTGAAAAATAATGTGCCCTTGGCCAATTATGTTTTACCAATAAATAAAATATCAATTTCAAATCACAGAGAAATAAACTAATTTATAACTAGAAATATGTATGCTAAAGGGCTAGAAATGTGGACATTTCTTTTGTAAATGAAAAAGACACTAATCAATTAATTCATTCATCCATTATATTGGTAAAGTCATGTCAAATATGCATGTTAATTATGGGGCTAATAAGACTCATATGTGAAACACTATATATTTCTAGCTTTATCATTTTCTTTTCAACTTTTTGACCACTGACACATCAAGACAAGATTTCAACGTGAAAAAAGTTCTTGGGAAATTCTAGCAAATTTATTAAAAATAAAAACAACCCTAAGCACACAGATAAGATATTAGGAGAGGAGTAGAGGCTTCAGACTTGAATGCACTTGAACATCTCTGGAGAGTTTGTGAACAGACACTTCAGGGTATATTTACTAAGCAGTGAGATTGTAGTGAGATTGGAAAGTGGGGATGTTGCCCATAGCAACTAATCAGATTCAAGCTCTTCATTTTACACACTGGAGAATGTAAACTTGAATCTGTTGCTATGGGCAACATCCCCACTTTTCAATCTCATGGCAATCTCACCACTTAGTAAATTTAGGCCATCCCAGGTGTGGTGAGCTTGTGACATAATATTTTAAAAGATTTGAGGTCGTAATTGGCGCTGTAAAAGGTGCATCAACAAAGTATTGAGCAAAGGCTGTGAATGCTTATGTACACGTGATTTCTTAGTTTTTATTTTTATAAATTTGCAAAAATATTCTAAAAATGCTTTCACGTTGTCATTTTGGGGTATAGTGAATAAAATTTTGAGGGATAAAATGAAATTATTCCATTTTGGAATAAAGTCGTAATGTAAAAAAATGTGGAAAAAGTGAAGCACTGTGAATAATTTCCGGATTCCAATGTATACTAATTATTTTGGGTCTAATCCAGAGCTGGATGTGCTCTCAGTGGTGTTAGTTTTCTTTTCCATGGTGTATGATGAGAAATGTTATTAATGCTATTACATGTGATCTAGACCTATGAACACAGCTCATATGTAAGTCCAGGGGGCTGACAATATTTCAGATTTCATACTTGAAATGCAAGACAAAAGTTATTGAATCATTGCTTGAGCATTTTATAGATACAACTTATTTTGTTTTTATGTGTATATTGTATAAAATAAATTCTCATTTTATTTTTAACTTTTTTAAAATTATTATAGGATGGAGTTTTATTGCACTTACATTGCAGATGAAGCCTCACAAATAATAACTACTATTTCCAATATACATTAAAGTAACCACAGGGCGACAGACATACAGGCCTAAATTTACTAAGTGGTGAGATTGCAGTGAGATTGAAAAGTGGGGATAAGTGGTTGCCCATAGCAACCAATCAAATTTGAGCTCACATTCTCCAGTTTGTAAAATGAAACAGAGCTTGAATCTGATTGGTTGCTATGGGCAACATCCCACCTTTTCAATCTCATCACCGCAATTTCACTGCTTAGTAAATTTAGGCCATAGGGTAGAAACTGAGGTTGGACACACCTTGTTCAATATATATATATATATATATATATATATATATATATATATA
>JABWIB010005228.1:0-17744 GCA_016617825.1 Platyplectrum ornatum
TAGGTCCCAAATGTCAGACAGCACAATCCCACATCATGCAAATGATTTGTAATGCATGCTCTTGCTGTTTTTCCTTACTTTACCTAGGTAATGTGCACATTAACTGCAGCCCCACAGTGCTTGATGAGATGAAGAATTATCAGTCTGTGACTTACTCCCGAGCTTTGTCAAGCCTGTGATCCATTCATTCATTTGATTGGGAGATGTGTTATTTGTTGTAGTATAAACTACCATTCAGTTCTGTGACTTCACAAAAGACTGGGCCTACTCCTATCTTTAATTTACAGTAAAGTACTTGTTTTAACTATTCCATGGAAATATTAGGATCTGATTCCATACTCACTACAGACTAGATCCAGACCTTTGCTTGTCCTGTGAGCAGAACAAATATTTCCATCTACACTATCCTAAAGTCCTCAGAACTTCAAAACCCAGGACCCTACTCTCGCTTTTTGCACCCATTTCAAGCGCTTACTGTACAATTTAAATACCCTAACATTTTATATTCATTATTCATTTATTAATATATATTCCATTCATTTATTAAAGACTAATAATATCATATTAGTGATTTATAAAGATCTTTTAGTTTAGGGTTTGGTTAAGTGGGACAAACTAATGTCAGTCGCAAAATGAGTTTCTGTTCACATGATAAAGTTGCTTCTGTTAGCTGGTNATCTGTTCAGTGGATACAAATATTTGTGTGCCCCTTGGTAGCCCAGGTACAATTCAAACGTGAAAAATCTCAGCCTGTTTTGTACCTGAACTGTAAATAGCAACATGCCATGGTGCTCATAAACAAAATGCTGGCCCTGAACTTGGATTGTTACAGCGTTTTGTTCACAGTCACCAGACAGCATTCCTTTCTCACATAAATCTCAGCTGAGGAGAAGACTAAAAATTCTCGTGTTGTGTCTGATGCAGGGACTGGACTTTTCACATACTGCATGACCATTCGTTTTTCATTCCTATGGAGGTGCTTCAGAAACAGGAATGTGTCTATACAAAAGTACATTATGCTTTGTAGTTCTAATGAGAATGAGATAGCCCTGCCCAGATGACTTAGGACTTACACAAGGACAACATGTTTCTGTGCTCTCTGGGACATTGTGTTCTGTTAAGCAAGAACTTTTCAGCTTAGGAAAAGTACTGTTTGTGTGTGTGTGTGTGTGTGTGTGTGTGTGTGTGTGTGTGTGTGTGTGTGTGACACACACACTACCCTGCAGGGCTGGAAAATAACTAAAAACGGTGAAGTATAACCTCTTCGGTAATACATAATCATTACAGTATGCCAAAAATATAAGTGAATATTGATTTGTTCTAAAGTAAATAAAAATGGAAATATTCTAAATGAGCTAGAAAGGCATCTCTTCCAACTGATGAATTTCTGGTTCTTTGTTGTGAACCAAGTAGACCAGCAAGGTTGTTCACATAACCCCTTTCAGAAGTCTTAGGCTTATGGATCCNATTTTTCTTAATTTGTTGATTTAAGGAATACCAACAAAACTGTACTTGGACCTCTTTTTGTTCCGACTTTACAGAGTAACAATAATAACAAACTCCTAGAAAAGTAAATGAAAACTATAAATAATAACTTAGAATGACTATAAGTCCACAGGGACAATTAGCATTGTGGTTCTTGCCCATGTAGTTTCAGCAGCAACGGAGAAAGAAGATCACAGGTGACTTGACCTGTGGCTGTTCTTCATGTGGGTCTGGGTTATCAATTTTTTTTCAGTCGCTTTGGCTAGCTGGTAACAGGTATTTGTGAAGCACCTTTTTTGACTGTTATTGGTGTATGTATAAAAACCAGTTAGAATTAAAGTCTTGTCTGTGATATGTGCTTCTTCTTTTACTGAAAAGTATAAAAAAAATAATATAGTATCATATTTAACTAATGTCTTTGTTTTTCCTTTTATTTTTAGGAAAGTATGCCACAGACACCAATATTTCCCAGNATGCTCGGCTCTACTTGTAGTGGGGAGGTACAGCCAGAAATGGGGGAGCAGTGTGGGGATCCAGTTTATCAAGATGGCTGCTTGGTTTCGGGATCATTGGAGGCCTTGATTGAACGACTGATGCCTACAGTTGATTACTGTCCTGATGTAAGTGCAGCGTCACTCTATGTGGCCACTCATTTATTTCNGTTTCAGGTTAATGTACTGTATTTCAGTTTAGGTGAAATAATTGAGTGGGTGGGAGTGGTTCATTAGGAGATGATCATTTTGTAAGCCGGNCAGAGAGGTAGGTCTTTGGGTGGGAGAGGAGCTACATAAATGCTCTAGCCTAGGGTGACTGAGACCTATTCAGGCCCTAACCTCATCCCTGTTAAAAACTAAACAAAGACTTCCAGAAAGTATTTTAGCTGCCTAAAGCTATTTATGAGTGTGACATTATGCACTCTACTCCTTTTGAAGAACTTTTCTTTTTATTGTTTAAAATGTCGCTGAGCCCTGGTCATCCAATATCCAGTAAATGTAAAAGGTCAGTGAGGGATTTCTCTGACTCAAGGCCAGTTCTAGCAATAGCCCTGTTTCTTTATCTCTTGTGATTGATTATGTTGCTAGGAAACTTTACTTTGCCATGTGCAATTCCTTTTTCTTTTTCCCATGTTCTGAAGAGAGAGTTTGAGACAGTGGTTTGTAAAATAAGTCCTTGCTTTGAGTAATTGCAGATTCCCAGTAACATTTGTTATACCCTTCTGTCTAATACTTCATTCTGGAACACATACCTGCTAAATTACACAATTGTTTTGTTTTCTTTTTGTACACACTATGGAGCTATAGTTNTATAACAGCTTAACATTTAATTTGTTATTTAGACATTAGGCTCAGAAACAGCCTCTTAAATATAATACTGTTTGCGAATGCTGATATTTGCCTCCCTGCAAATCAAACTGGTTCTGGTTAGGTGTAAAAATAAATGTAACTCTTCTTCTATTGTATTTCCTAAAGAAAATCTGTGTTAAATCAGTTTTAATAAAGATTAGCTCATTAGTGGGTTTGCCAGACACTGGGGCCTAGATTTACTATGCAGGGAGATTGAAAAGTGGTGATGTTACCCATAGCAACCAATCAGATTAAGATTAGTTGCTATAGGCAACATCCCCACCTTTTAATTTCTCTGCATAGTACATTTAGGCCCAGATGTAGGGCCAGAGGTGTAGTGCAGATTTGCATGACCTAAACATCTTCTATGGCCTACATTTATTTATTTAATTTTATTTTATTTTCAAATGATGCAAAGTAACCCTGACCTACAGGCAACTTGCTACTTTGACCAGCTTCTTAACTAAACGTGTGTAACGGGAATACAACATGTGTAGGAAACTGCTGGTCACTGGCACAATATACTCTATACAAGACCAATGCCATAGCAGTTAACTTTGCAATAGCTTCAGTAAAGCTATAAAATGCTCTTTGTGTTTTGTAGAAAAAAAAACCCCATTTAATTTTGATTATGGACAGGATCCAAACCTCTGCTGCAGTCAGGGGATCTAAAGCTGGATCCCTTCTGTAGTCAAACTCCCATGAGTGAGTAGCAAGGAGCACAAAATGTCCCCATTGCACAGTTTGCATCTGTCCCTATGATATCAGGACATTTGCATTGTTCTGTAAGTGCTCACACAAAGCCTAGCCACAATTTCCATGATGCATTACTTCAGTTGTATTGCTGGGAATACAATTTACCTGCATTGTGCTTGGCTTTTGTTAGTTTGCCACCTGTCGTACTTATGCACCTATCCAGAAATACAGTTGTATTTGCATCTGGATCACCCTTTTATCTGCATCAGGCCCTAGGAATACAATTCACACATAGACATTTGCAGTACACAGTTTTGTTTTGTCTTTTAAATAATGACTCTGGCACTGATCCATATTTTTATTTTTTGTGCTAAAAACATAAGGTAGCCATCAGCAGTAAGATAGCTGATTTAAGTCACTTGGGAGCAAGCACCGCCAAGGCCTGTTACACTTGACTGTGGGAAAAAGCATTTTAAAGCAAACACACTAGAAGCAAACACACTACTGTAAAGAGCCAAGACAAATTTAGACAGAAGTGTAGCCAGCTGAAGTGTTGCTTAATGCCAACAGAGCCCCTATCCCACATGACTAAAGAAAGTCATGCTTAAGAGCAACTTACAGGTGTAATTAAGACATAGCGTACCCACAATCCTTCATTGCACACCCTTTTAAAGCGAAAAGGTAAACAAACACTTTGATTGTATAGCCACAGATGTAGAGTCCCTGAAAATATAAATTGTGCGTTGTGTGTTTATAGTGAAGCTACAAAATGAACGTCTTTATACATTGTGGTGCAGAAAAAGGCATATTTGCCTTTTATAAATAAAGCTTTCTGATTACCATCAAATGCGGCTATTTCATGAAATACTTGCTTTTAAAATTAAATTATACATTTCCCAATACCTGTGTCGTTTTACATTTGGGTTAAAATAAGCTTTATTGTTGGCTTGCATGTGTACAAATTGACCCCTATATGTTTTTTTGTTGTTGTTGTTGGTTTTTTTTTGTTTTTTTATTGTAAAAACTCTTGTGCTCATGATTTCTGCTAGCAAGAACACAAGTGGTAATCTGACCAGGAAATTTCAGAACAACCATGGAAATTCCAGGGTAAAACTGTCTGAACAGGGTTTTGAAGGACTGAGAACTGGCAAATAACCTGGTTAATAGCATGTTTTTCAGGGCAAAATACATTTACTTTCAATGTAAAATTATGAATGGTTAATTTAGTGGGTAATTATATAAATGGTCCACTTTGTTAACTAACCTTTTCCTCTTCTTCATAGAGAACCTATATCTTCACCTTCCTGCTTAGCTCGCGTGTCTTTATCCACCCTCATGAAATTCTGGCAAAAGTGGGACAGATCTGCGTCAAACAGCTGGAAGCTGGAACTGATGGTGACAAGGTATGAGAGCTTGAACCACATGCTACGATTCATTCTTTTATTTGCTAGTCACTAAAAAGCAACACAACCAAGGCAGTCTACATATAGATATATAATCTCCAGAGCTGTTCCATCTAAAGGCTTTTTTTGTTCTATTGTATGATAAATTTTGCATAAAGAATGTTTTGTCTGCATGGAAAGAACCTCTCACTTGTCTTAGTGGTGACTAGGATTGGGACATGCAGACTGTGTGTAATGCCCAGCAAGGGCCAGAAAATTGCCCAGTATTTCAGACAATCTTGTCACATTCTCAACACAGGAAGCAGCAACTATTCAGCTGCATCCCACCTTCTATGTATGCCCCTTTATTTTCACAAATTACAGTTTAGCCACTTTGTCTGGAGTTTCCAACCCGCAGAAGTGAGAGTTGTTTGCTTATTCAGTCTTGTGACAGGTGGTTGAAAGGGAATTGTGGGGGTGCCCCATGGAAATTACTTAAATATGTAATATGACGAGTGCCTTACAGAGAGGAACTAACACACACATTCTAGCAGTGCGGCAGCCTACACACCATTTCCTTTAACCTTACAGAGTTTCCTTATGTCACTGTTAATTATAGTTTAAGGTTTAACTTTCTGTTATTATTGTTAATTTATTTTTAAAATCATTTTAATACTAAAATACTATGGTGTACTTTTGGATGTGTTATTGTGATGTGTCTGGAGTCCCTTAGATGAATAAACCATGTAAACAGCATTAAGATATTATGTGGCAGTGCAGTGAAACCATATCATGTGAGATCATCGCTGCTAATGATGTCAGTGACCTATGAAACACACTGACCTGACTCATAAATTCTATTCCTTCCATGCATGTGTACGTTATGCTGAAGCCTTTGCTAGAGGAACATAAAGCATTTATTAGAATGTAGTTTGAAGGGATTATAATATTTATGCACCTGCCTACATAAGTTGATCATTCTGGTTTCATATTCTTCAACAGACAAAGCTGAAGTCCTTTGCTGCAAAAATCATCCAGCTTTTGAGAGAATGGACAGAGACGTTTCCCTTCGACTTTCAGGACGAGAGGGCCAGAAAAGAGCTTAAGGAAATTGCACAGAGGATCACACAGTGTGAAGAGGTGAGAGTCATAAGGTGACAAAACAAGTTTTATTTAAAGACATGTTGGCAAATTAGCAGTTGAGTATTGTTGATTTCGCACGAATTACCTGTTTTTGCTTTTTCTGAGTCTACTGAAAGAGGCATTGAGATGGTTAATCTGCTTGATTAAATTCAATGTCATTAATCTAAAACATAGGCAATGACTGAGGCTGGTTAGCTGCTCTATCAGTCAGAAAAATGAAAACACTGTACATCGTCAGATGAAGAAAGGCAGATAATTTCACACAATTAGTTTCCATTTCATATATCATCCACTCTTCCTGCTGCTACATGTGCCAAGCCATAAGAATGGGACAATTGTTATCCGTTTCAGAGCTCATGCAGACAGAGGGCTGTCTCTGGACATCATCATTGTACCATCTGCCCCTAATATTGCTCCAGCCGCGAAACATAATGTGCGCACGCTGTTAATGGCCAATAATAGCATTTGTATTCTGAAGCTTATTACTTCAGTACACTAAACAGTAAGCATATGGAGTATTTAATACAGCTATTGATGACCTTACTTAGCAAATATGCAGAGCTGAAGGTGCACAACAAAGCTAGACAGTGTATGGATCATCTCTTGATATGGAACTACAAACAAAAACATGCCTTCAACTATAAAAGGCATATATTATAATAATACTGAGGCTCTCACTATGTAGTATTGATAAATGTTAGATATGTAATAGTTTATTGCAGCTATCATGTAAAATAATAAAATAGTGGAACCAATGTGTACACTGTAATCTTGTTTGCTTTGTAAAGTTAGTCTATGTAAATAATGGTATAGTTTTAAATACACAATGGGGCAGACTGGATGGGCCATGTGGCTCTTATCTGCCGTCACTTTCTATGTTTCTATGGTGAGCTCATTATGATAGTAAAAGTATTTGATCAATGTTATGTTGTATGTTTATGGAGATAGGTAATTCATCATGTATTTCACTTGTGGGTCTGGGTCGGTTCTGTTTGTTACCTCATGTAGTCTGTGTTTTTCCAAGCCTTGGCTAAAGCGGGACCACAGATAGTACTATTCCGATTACAGTGAGAAGAACAGGATTGACAGATACAAAGGTCAATGATCAAACAGCAAGTTTTGGAAGACGAGGCTCTTGGGGAATATCATAGCTTTCATAGATAGGACATACCAGTACTGCAGAAGTAGAAATCTTTGGATGATGGGTGACCACGCATCTAGCAGACATCCATCCTGCTATAGTGCCAGTACAGTGTCAACAAAAAATGATTTATACCCTGTCGCCTTCAAGAGTAGTTCCTCAGTACTGCCTTGCTTTGGTTTGTGTACTGTGCTGATAATTAGTTCAATGCATGGCCAATTTAAGGGTGAAAGTGTAGACTTTAGCAAAGCCATATTGAACTGCACGTTTAGGCAAATCTACGCTGTAATTATATAATCTGAGTTTAGATGAACATTTTCTTGCTCTTTGCTCTATTGATATTTGTGTTTGCAAATTCCAAGTGTTTTTCCTGTTTTCAGAAGAATTCAGATTTTTTTCACACCCCTCACGTGTCTACACTTCAGCATGTTTTGCCTTTACTCTCTGACATCTAGATCAGCTAGGTGTTTGAGAATCCAGAATATTGTTAACTATTTGTTTTCTTTTATTTAGCGTTATTGCTATTTTGAACAATAAAAGTTGGTTATTTTTATATTTGTTTAGGAAAATGCTACTATCAAGAAGAGTATCAGCCAGATGATGCAGAATTTGCTTCTTGCCCTTTCCACTCGGGGACAATTTCAGGAGATCCGAGAGAAGATCCGCCAGCCTGTCACAGATAAAGGGACCATTCTCAAAGCCAAGCCCCAGTCCTCACAAAAAGATATTCTGAGTGTATGTGGAGATCCACTGGTTTTAGCTCAGCAACTCACGACAATCGAACTGGTAAGTTTGGTAGATAATTGTTAATTATATATATATATATATATATATATATATATATATATATATATATATATATATATATAATTCATAAACCCATCTGTTAGTACATACTAAGAGTGCAAAATTAGTATTTTGGACTGACACAATCATTATCTTGTAGGAGCGGCTAAGCAGTATCTATCCTGAGGACCTAATGCAGATTATCTGTCATATGGACTCCCTGGATAACCACAAGGTAGGTTACATCTGTTAATGTTTTTAATTTGCCCTAATTATTGCTAATATTAATCCATTTATTATCCACTATTTTAAAGCTTAAACACAAGGGTTATTTATGCTTAGCAGGAGCAAACAATACATACTGTAGGAACTGACATTGTCATTATGTAAAAGCAGAGTGTTTTTGCAAGCCATATTTACAAAATGATTCTCCTTTAACATGTGTTAATATACAATATATAATTTAACAAACTATAGGAAACTATTTCATTTAGGATGTCCTATATCAGCACACTTAAGTATAGTGTTCCTAATTATCTGCAAG
This sequence comes from Platyplectrum ornatum, assembly GCA_016617825.1. NCBI lineage: Eukaryota > Metazoa > Chordata > Amphibia > Anura > Limnodynastidae > Platyplectrum > Platyplectrum ornatum. The sequence goes on from JABWIB010005228.1 coordinate 8,521, forward strand.
AAACATTCTCATACTAAAAGAATTCTGTATATCATATCTGTATAAAAGCCATTGTAGCACACATAAAATAGTAATTCCTGTTGGTTATAATTTTATATTTTTATTATTAGTGCCGAAGTGATGTCACAAAGACCTATAACCTAGAAGCCTATGATAACTGGTTTAACTGCCTCAGCATGCTGGTGGCTACAGAAATATGCAGGGTGAGTTCTATGCAAGAATGTTGTAAGCATTAGCAACATATAACATAAGAGCAGATGGGTTTTTTTGTATGCAAAATACATGTGCTATAAAGCTATCGCCTTTAGTTTTATTGATAAAAAAAAGCCAGTGTAGTATCAGCGTACCGCTACTACACATGGCCATTGATATTAAATCATTTGAATGGGTTTCTTAATGCTTAGTTATATAGCATTAAAAACACTATTCAAATTTATTTTTAATGAATCAATGATCATGTGTATTAGTATTGTAGAAAACACAACATACTCTTTTGAAACATACTGCTCTCTTTTTAAATATAGTGCAGTGCATTGGGATGCACAAGCAGACTGATGGGCAGCAGTCCCCTAATTGTCAGTATTTAATGTCGCACTTGGTTTTATGGTTTTAGCAATAATTGCAGTGCAACTTCCTTTTTCCTCACTAACGCTCTGCAAGCTAAATAATTCTTAGAAACATTCTGTATTTGAGGACTTACAGATAAGCTGCTGTCAGCCTCTTTATTAACCACTAAAATGTATGTTTCTGTACTTCAGTTTGCAGAGATAAAATAATATTTTACATAACATAAGTAGTACAGCATTTGTATGCTAATGTGTATTAAGAACAAACAAACCTCAACAAAACTTTGGAGGTATGATATGGAATGTCCTGTATAAAATTGTAACATATTAATGTGCAGCTATTTGTAATGTGTAAACTGTATATTTACCGTAGAAAAATATGATAATAGCAATTTCTACATTTTAAGTGTCCTTATTTATACTCTTAATGTAACACTCTTCTTCCATGTCTCATTATTCTGCCAGGTAGTAAAAAAGAAGCAGAGAACAAGAGTGATGGAATTCTTCATAGATGTGGCCCGGGAATGTTTCAATATTGGAAATTTCAACTCTATGATGGCCATAATTTGTAAGTTTATTCTCCAAGCACCATATACTTAAAATTTAACTAAACAACTAAAGGTGGTCATTCACGGGCCAAATTTCACCCATGTCGGTGCCGATATTCCACGAGAATAAAGTTGTTCTCGTGAATGGCCACCTTAAGATCTTGTTTGTTTTTTGTTTTTTTTTTTTGTTATTTTAATAATGACCTTTTCTTTCATATATCAGCCTGCTGACTCACCTCTTTTCCAAGAGGGATATAAATCCTCTGTATCCAGAAAAGTTTGTTGCTGGGTGGGCCAAATCATGGAGTGGGAATTGCTTATCCTCTAGGGGAGTGGAGATGTAAATGGTCAGTAAGGTCTGGTTTTCAGGCAGGGGTCGTCCAGACAAAATCATTGCAAACAGGGAAGTGTCCTCCCCGTGTCTACGCGGATGTACTATGTACTTTTAGGGGGTAGTCCGAATATTCCCCTTATTGTTGTGGGGACATTGTGGTATGAATGTTTTAATAATAGGTTAACTGAGAACCCTGTGTGTTCCTGGAGCTGAGATACTGGGAGGCATTTGCCTCTATGCTAGCAGGGGGAGAAAGGGGGCAGCTGCTACTATGCTCTGTCCCCCTGATCCCAGCAGAAGGGCAGAGCAATTCATAATTTGAATTTAGGGCTAGTGTTTTATCTCCCTGCTGCCTCTTTGCTAGTGGAAGGACAGAATAAAGTGTAAGCACGGGGTACATATGGTACAGGCGGCACCGCTGTGTTCTGTCCTCCCGCTTACATATTGCAGCTGCATTGTCCAAGTAATTCAGCCATGTTTCAAGCCAGAGCTGTCTATGAATGTTGAGTGAGCCAAGCGTAATCACCAGGACAGACTATAGTGGTGGCTGCCTTTATTTTCTGTTCCCTCTGTCTGATCTATCTCTTATATGTTCCCTTTGGTTTAAGAGACTTTATAGTAGTCCAGCTATAATTGTAAGATCAATGACATTTCAATTGTAAGCAAAGCAAGAAAACTATGTAGATGGGAATAATATGGGCAATATTTATTTATTTGAGTGTTAATATGATTACAAATTTAGCAATTTTTGTACTTTTGGTAATCACCATTAAGATTAGAAACACTATTTGAGTGTGCATTTTCTGTTATTTCGGCTTGTTTAAACTATTGTGGATTCAGTTTTGGATGGTTAAATTCTTCTGTTCTTTTGCAGCTGGTATGAATCTCAGTCCTGTGGCAAGACTTAAGAAGACTTGGTCAAAGGTCAAAACAGCCAAATTTGATGTACTGGAGGTAGGGTAAAATTATAATTGTAAAATTGTACATTACGACATATCAGAATATTTGAACATTTACCTTTTTGTTTCTTTAATAATTTTAGATATTAAACCCTATATTAATATCTTAAATCCACATAAAACCATTGAATAGATGACATGCATGAAATGAGCCTCCGTTCATGCATTGTGCAAAATGTTCTTTAAGATGGCATACGCCATCTGGTGTTTAAACCTAAAATAACAAGTGATCACCAGAAACAAAGTCAACAATGTTAATTATGTTTTCTTATTAAGCTCGCCACAAGCTATAGGATTATTGGCTGATTAGCCTGATTATGTGACAGGCCAAAAGTTCTGTTGCTGATAATTAAACATTGACGCATCCCAGAACATTTTGGATTTGCAAAGGGCAGTTTGTGAGAGCTCTGTGTGATCTCATTGCAACAACAGAGATGTTACATAGTGTGTGATTGGTATGATTTTTACCACCTTAATATAGGATTATAAAAGATCTGCATAGACAATACTAAAAAGGAAATGATTCTACATATAGTCCTGTGTTTCTATACACATTATATTGCGTTGTTACTGAACATGGAACATCAGTGCTAAAAATGTAAATTATTTGTAAACTGTTAATGAGACATTGTTATTGTACATTGATAATTTAATGATGAAGATCATTTGTTAAAGTGCATCTCTTCACATTTCCTGATAGCACCATATGGACCCATCTAGCAACTTCTGCAATTATCGTACAGCACTTCAAGGGGCTACACAGAGGTCTCTCAGTGCCAACAGCAGCCGCGAAAAAATAGTTATCCCAGTTTTCAACCTGTTCATCAAAGATATCTTCTTTCTTCACAAAATCCACTCCAATCGTTTGCCTAATGGACACATTAATTTTAAGGTAAAAATATCTCTTGCTCTCTTGCTATATCTACAATTGTCTCTTTATGCAGACATAGATGTACTTTGGCTCCATCTACTGATGGTCACTGATAATGTGGAAACTAGTCAACAATTACTTCTATGTTATTTTTGAATGCATTTGGTTGAAATTCAAGATACATCCAGTATTATGTTGTTTATTGTTGTTAAGTGTTATTGTTGATAACACTTGTTTTGTTTTCTGTAGAAATTTATGGAGATTTCTAGGCAAATTCATGATTTCCTAACCTGGAAGCAGGTTGAATGTCCATTTGAAAAGGACAAAAAGATTCAAACATACCTTCTCACATCACCAATTTACACAGAAGAAGGTATGCATGGCTTATCGAGTACATTAGATCTCAAAGAGGAGTGTTGTCTGTTTTCATTGTAGTAATGTTGGTTTCATTATTAATATAGCTCTGTTTGTGGCTTCATTTGAAAATGAGGGTCCAGATAATCACATGGAGAAGGATAGCTGGAAGACGCTCAGGTATGATCATCTATTTGATTCTTATGTGTATAAATGTACTGTTGCAGGAGGTGTCAAAGCTATTACAGGTATACACTAGTTTATCATCACTATTCAAGTCTCAGTTTAAGGTACACAAAGTGTCTGTCTATTCAGGGTGCCCAAAGCACCACCCGTCCCATTTTATTTTTTAAATAATGAGATCCAAACTATTTAAAAATTGGAATAGCTTTCTGGATATGACACCCAGCAGAAAATCATCACCCGTTTCTCTGACATTCTAGTATCTTTATAGTTCACAGAATGAATGGAGCCCTTAGGTGTCATACAACTAATAACATTTCTTTTGAAATTGGACTTCTGTACAACTCGATAGTTTATTACAATATATGTCTTGCCCCATTGACCTCTGTCCCCTTTCTGTGGGCAAACCATGGAGATATGTCACTCCAGGAGTCTGCTGTAGAACCGTTCATTTATACTATGCCCTTTATAGTTCAGTTTTCTGTATGTGATCGGTTGGAATAGTTTAATATCTAGCTGGTCATTTTTTGTGGCCATATGTTGTATTTTTCCTTTTGCAAATATGGTATTGTACTTAGGAATCAATCTAATGCCATTATAGGTATTGTCTCCTTTGTATCAAGTGGTTATTTAATAGATTATAACAATTTTTTTTTTCTCCACATAGGTCGACTTTATTAAACAGAGCCTGACAGCATATTCCCAACTCACCTGAAGCACACACAGGAATATTTTTTGTGTTTTTTATGTTTGTTTTTCTTGTATTGTGCAAAATGTTTTGGTCAGGAAGGCAGTCCTCGCTGGCTGGGGGTCTGCTGATTTTTGTATATAATCTTTTACAAAACTAAAAAGTTATGGTATATAAATTATAAAAATATATATTTCATGCTTTAAGCACTTATGAAAAAATCTGAAAGGGATACAGGTTTTCTTATTTTTGTTTGTTTAAAAACTAACTATCTGCTGCTGGAATGACCAACAAGCAGAAATGTATACCTAAGTACAGTATAATGCACTGTATGAGCCTTTGTCGCTTGAGCGTTAACCCCGTATATTGTAAGAAAAGGGCAGAGCCCTATCTTTTGAATTTAATGGGTGTTTATAAATGTGTGGGTTTTTAATAGGGACTGAAAGTCTTTAATATGCTCAATCCATTTTATCTGCCCGTTCAGCCCATTTGCTGCTATAGTAAGGAATATCCATTCATGCCAGTCTAGAGCAGTGTAAACCAACTATAGAAAACAAAGTGCTGTATTTTATGACTCCTTGAATTTAACATTCAAGAAATGTATCTGGAAAAATAGACATGTTGTTGTGATGTTAAGAACAGCACAAGTTTACCCAGTTATGTTATAGTCTGCTGTTTAGATGGTGCCTTCAAAGTGACTCACACTAAAATAATGAACAAAACAGAATGTCATGTTTAGTTATCTGCCGCTCCATATGCAGTATATAAAACCTGATTATATTATGTGCTTTTTCACATGCAAATGTGAAGTGTGCACCCAAATACATAGGACAATTTATAAATAGGCTGGGCCTATTTACCTTACTACTTTTACAAGTCTATATGAGAGATTGCTCAAGAGTTTTAAAAAGTGGATGTATTGAACATGGCAACTCGAGAATGTATAATGGGTAAAGTAGCAAAGAGAAGCTTTGGATAATTGCTCTACTGTTTCAATCTCTCTGACAAAAACACTGTAATAGTATTTTGTAACATGATATATTCCCCCATTGGTACATAAATGAATATCTGAACTCCTTCTATTATATTCATATTACTAAAATAATCCCGAGAGTGATTTATTTTTGGAGGGATTTATCCTTTTTTCTGTCATTTGTTTACTACCATTTATATTTTCAATGCTTTAAAATGTATTTGAGTTTGACCAAACACATGAAGCGTATAAACACTTATTTTGTTTGCTTGTGTGTGTATTTGGAACAAACATAAGCTACTACATACAAGACAAATAGGGAATGTGTGCATTCCCATAGAATATCTTTGTGTGTCCCTTGAGTACTCCAGTTGAAATATACACTGAAGCCCAGTTTGTGTCAATGCTCTATATTAGGGCTTATCATAATACAAGCACACCTGCCATCTCTGTGGTTTGAAGTATTGGTATCTGCCGTTAGCTGCTTTTCTAGAACTAGTTACTACTGTATATTTCCATAAAATGTCATTCATCCTACACTGGCTGCATACAGTCACTCACTGAAACTCGAGTGGCCTGGGAAGCTGCACATTCCTATAGTAATGTTCTATTTCTGGAAGAAGTAGAATGGACAAAAGCCTTATACTGTGTTTTCTTATCAGTAGGAAAGGAGCTTCTGTAGTGCAAGATTAATGGACTGACTGTCACACGGGGATGCTCACCCTTCCAGTTATTTCTTGCCTTATACTTACTAGTACTGAAGCTTCTCTCAGGCACACATTTTATGACTTGGGCCTATGTACTTTGCATTGTCTGATTGGATATATTTGGTTATTTCTGTTTTGTTTCCCACCAGCTTGATCAATCAAAGTTGGAATGTGAAGCAGGATATTCTGTGTTTGACCTACTGTGCTTGCATAAATAAATACAGACTTGCTTCAAAATTAATTTTCAGTCTTTTGGGGGTTTTTCCTCAATGAATGTTGGTTAAAATGCATAATTATCTGTTACAATATGTAAATATTGCACTACTTTCCAAAGTGGGAAAGTTAAATATTCTAAATATTCTTCATCCGGACACCACTATCACTTTATAGAGAATTCACTCCATAAAAAAACCTAATGTGCATACATGAATACATGTGTTATACAACCCCCTGCCACAGCAAATGGATTTGTTCTATAATGCTCAAAAAAATAAAGAGAAACCACACAATGTAACTCCAAGTCAATCACACTACTGTGAAATCAAACTGGTCACTTAGGACGCAACACTGAGCGACAATCCGTTTCACATGTAGTTGTGCAAATGGAATAGACAACAGGTGACAATTAGCAGGACACCCCCAATAAAGGAGTGGTTCTACAAGTGGTGACCACAGACCACTTCTCAGTTCCTACAACCCACACAAGTGGCTCAGGTAGAGCATCTCACTGATGATGGCACATCAATGCAAGCTGTGGAAAGGTCCGCTGTGTCTGTCAGTGTAGTGTCCAGAGCATGGTGGTGCTACCAGGAGACACAGAGGAGGACAACAACCTAGCCTCAGCACCGCTACTTCTGCCTGGAGGAACAGGAGGAGCACTGCCAGAGCCCCAAATGTGAGCAGGTCACAAATGTGCATGTGTCTACCCAAACTGTGAGAAACAGGCACAATGGGGGTGGTCTTAGGGCCTGACGTCCACAGGTGGGCATTGTACTTATAGCCCTGTGCACGACGTTTGGAATTTACCATAGAACACAAAGATTGGAAAATGTGCCACTGGCGCCCTGTGCAGGGCAAGGAGGGACGCACAGCCTTCCCTGTGCAAGATCTTCAGGCCCCTTGTGAGACTATATGCTGGTGCAGTTGGCCCTGGGTCCCTCCTAATGCAAAACAATGCTAGACCTCATGTGGCTGGAGTTTCAGCAGTTCCCCAGACCTGAATCCAATTGAGCGCATCTGGGGCATCACATCTCGCTCCATTCACCAACACCACAAACTCTCCAGTAGTTGGCGGATGCTTTTGTCCAGGTCTGCAAGGAGATCCCTCAGCAGACCATCCACCACCTCATCAGGAACATGCCCATGCGTTGTAGGGAGGTCATACAGGCCACACACACCACATTTTGACTTGGTTTAAGGACATGACAAATTTGGCTCAGCCTGTAGTGTTTTTTTCTACTTCCACTGGAAGTGTTTTACTTTATCACTGCAACATCTGGTATAATGGTTTGGAGGCTCCACTTAATGTTCACACTTCAATCTTTCTTTATTATTACCTGCATTTAAATATATAATAGTCGCCACTGTCAGTAGCCAGCTTGCCCACTCTGACATACAGCATGTGTGTGCATCCTTCCATTTCCCACTTTTCCGCTGCAGCCCACTGTAAATACACAGCAAGTCTTATTTTTCCCGCTCCAAAACATTCCAAATATCTTCACTGTTTAGTACAGTAAACTAAAAACTACTTCTAGAGATTCCTACTATGCCTTTCACACATCACCCTTAAATGTTCAGATAAATCAGAAGTGTTCATAAGAGTGTTCTGTTCTTGTAAGTGGGACCCTCTCCTTTAGCAATTTGCTTCACTAATATGTGGATCATTTATCAACCTATGTTCAGTTCACATGTACGGCTTGTTATGAACAATAAGAATTAAGCATTGCTGGGTTTTTTTTTTCTTACATATGTACATTTTGAGTAAAACTATCTAAATCCATAAATGATTTATGAAAAGTGAGTAAAGCAGTAAAGTTAATAAAATGTGGTAACAAGTTTAAATTGTGCTTACCAGAGTGCCAATAGGACATGGTCACTTTTGAACAGTTGAAATTTCAAGTGACAAAAATTGGGCTTATACACTATATGAATTTACTTATTGCTAACTTAGAGCCTTAGTCTAGGGGCCTACATTTACTAAGCAGATTACAGGGAGATTGAAAAGTGGGGATGATGCCCATAGCATTCAAGGTCACATTCAGCAGTATGTAAAATTAAAGAGCTTGAATCTGGTTGCTACGGCCAACATCCAAACTTTTTGTAATTCCCTTGCAAACTCCCCGCTTACTGAATTTAGGCCCTAGGCCTAAATTTACTAAGCAGGGAGATTGAAAAGTGGGGATGTTGACCATAGCAACCAATCAGTTTCAAGCTCTCAGTTTAATTTTACATACTGGAGAATGTGAGCTCGGATGACTTTTCAATTCTCTTGCAAACTCCACGCTTAGTGAATTTAGGCCTAGGTGTCAATATAGACTCAGCAAACATTGGCACATTTCTTTCACTTGTGACACTTTAAAGATATCTCTTTATGGGTGCGTTCAGTAGAAGTTGTATTTTGCTTAAAACTCATTTACTTAAAAATACTGAATTTAATGAAATACAGAACTAAAACAAGACTATTCCATAATAATTGATTTGGAGCCATAGTTGACATGAAAAGAAATGAAAGATGAGAAATGTAGGAAATACATTTATGTATTTATGTAACACTATACAGAACCTGGGCTGCAGATCCACCATGAACAATATCTTTTACCCTGTAGAGCAACAATTTTCAGTTTTCTTGAAGAAATCAGGTCAAGTACCAGTTGGCATTTGGTTTAGAGTGTTTAAATTAACCTGACAACTTTCTCAAAACAAAAACAAAATAAAAGTTAAGAACCTCAGACGGAGAAACAAACAGCAATTTGTAGCAATCAAAGTGCTAACAAAAAAGTATATTTTAGACCATTTTATATGCAAAAGTGAATTGAATAACA
>JABWIB010005228.1:21874-35039 GCA_016617825.1 Platyplectrum ornatum
CGGAAAGAAAAAACACACACACACACACACATTATATATATATATATATATATATATATATATATATATATATATATATACACACACATACATATACACACACACACATATTATAATATTATTTATTTTTAAAGACTTTAAAAGTAAACTATAGAAACAAGTGGTAATATAAAATTACTTGACTTCTACCGTGTTTCCCCGATAATAAGACACTGTCACTGTCACCATAGGGCTTATTTTCAGGGTAGGGCTTATTTTATTGACCTACTTTTAATCCAATCATGGTACTCTAGTGCTGCTAACATTATGACACCTCATTGTTCCCGCAAGTGCTGCTGACATTATGACACCTCATTGTTCCCCCTGCAGACATTATGACACTTCGTTGTGATTTAGATAGGGCTTAATTTCGGGGGAGGGCTTATGTTAGTCAGTTTAGTGTAAAATAGGGTAGGGCTTATTATCAGGATAGGTCTTATTATAGGGGAAACACGGTATTAATGGTAACGTTCTGTATTTTACCAAGTAATAGCAATTGGATCAGCTCTGTAATGCAGTACTAAATATCTATGTAAAAATGCTCCCAACAGTCTCCCAGAGACAAAAAGGTTGCACTTACCGGCCTCTGCGTTCAGTCGACATGTGTCTAGAAAACCAGCAGTGAAATATATATCAACATCACAGAAAAAAAGCAGGACGTCTCCCTTATCCCAGGCTTGTGCGCCCACCTCCAGGCCACGTCCTCTGCTGAACTCCTCCTTTAGTGGGATTAGGGTGTAGTTATGGAAGTCTGTCTCACTGAAACAGCAGAAAACCAATTGTGGTCAACCTAACTTTCGCAAAAAAAAGTAGTAAGTAAAATAACAATTCCCTGTGGAAGTGTAACAATGAAAGTAAATAAGCAATCAATCCTGCCACAAAAACAGTCCATATGCTCACCTTTCCACAGTCTTAAGGATATCTTTGACTTCTGAAAGTCCATCTTCACCAAAGTAGACCACTGTTAGGTAAGTCCTTTTATCTTGTTGAATGCATACATCTCTAGAATAGAACAAGACAGCAAGTTATCTTACTTCCCTATGGAGCATAATGCCACTTATACTACTGTGCACTCCTGAATATAACCGTCTGCATGGCCAATGTGTTCAAAATAACATGATAGTTTGTATCAGTAAGCAGACAGTAAATTACGACTATTGACATATGCCTTTAGATATTTATATAATGGGGCAGTCATCTTTAATGTTACGAATGAATACTGACTAATATCAATCCCATAATTATATAAATGTGAATGCTCCAGAGTAATCAGTAAAAGAAAGTAGGTCTTGTCACATCATACTCTTCTTATTCTTAAACAAATGGACAAGGCACATGATCTTCTTTCATTTTATCCTCAGGTTCCTAACAGAGATAGCCATAATCACATCATTAGAATGCATGGTATGTGCCATCTGACAAACACACAGACAAGGATGTGCTAGGCAGATGATCCAAGTTCCAAATCATGACTTGCTCCATAGAGCCATCTATGGGGCTGATCCAGAGTTACACTTACACCTTATTTAGATGCAAGTGGAGTCCTGATGAAAACCATGTTGCAATGTGAGGGTGAGATTGAATTTTATTTATACTTCAATGCAGAGAAAACACATTGCTTCTGCATAACTTTACATATTAGTAATTTCACCTTTTTTAACTTTAACTGTTTTCAGTTCATTGTTTGATTTTTCCCAGATCTACGTTTGCAAGTGTTTTACCCTTACTCCCAAACTCTGGATCAGCCCCAATGTGTGCGCTGCCTGTGGATTCCACAAAGAGCAATTAAATAAAGGCATAAGAACTAGGAATCCCATGTGTTACTTTTTGCAACAATGTCAGTTAATGTATATTCATAGTTCTGCGTTTTACACAGGAAGTCTAAACATTTCTGTTATCTAGATACCAGAGTGAGGAAAAAATAATAACAGGAAGTTACATACATGACTATTATGAGCAAATTGTCATTCTGTATGTGTGATAAGTATACATTACAAATTCACAGACTGACTGCAGCAAGACGGAAAAGGGTGTGAAAGAAGTATCAATATAAAGCCTTAACAGGGTGTGTAACATGCTACATAATGTTTATAAGAGAAAGTTTCCATGAAATTAATGTAATGCTATAAAGGAGTCATTTTAAGATTAATATACTCCTTTATTCTATAAAAAGGAGAGTAAGGCAACAAAAAAAATCATATTGGACACCAGGGGCAGAATTTACTAAGCAGGGAGATTGAAAAGTTGCGATTTTGCCCATAGCAACCAATCAGATTCAAGCTCACATTCTCCAGTATATAAAATGAAACTGCGCTTGAATCTTATTGGTTGCTAAGGGCAACATCCCCACATTTCAATCTCCCTTCTTAGTAAATTTCGGCCCTGAAGTTAACCGTGTCAGTAAAGGAATCATGACTGCACATACAATACCATTCTGCTGAACTTACTTGTAACTCTGCATAAACTGTGAAAATGCTTCTGTTCTGCCAGAAAGTGGGACAATGATGTTGACAATTGTCCTGGAGCTGTCCTGTGTTTCCACTTTCACTTTCATGAGTGGACCAAACGGTCGGAATAAAGTAATGTGATGATAACTTCCGGAATCTGGCTTCTTGTAGAACAGTTCATAATGAGACCCCTTGTCACGCTCAGTGCGATAATATCCTGTGAATTAATTTAAAATAATAAAAAAGGAAAACAACATACATTTGAGAATTTATTTCTGAAAGCCGTGTGTTTGGAACCTCTTCAATACAGACTGAAAACACAGTTTTACAAATTACATAAAGCAGAACCTTATTCTAGTTAATGGACCCGTATTCAGACCTCTGTGCAGCCAGATAGTATTTTACCCTTTTTGTGTTGTGTGCACACATATAAGCTCCCCAATCAGTATACAAACATCTATGTCCAGATTAATAACAAGTGACAAGCTTTTGACATGAAGCTGGGTTGTACTTTAAAGTGGGAAGAACTTGTGTTACGATGAACTACGAGTATACACATTGGGAGTGGTTGAAATCTTTAAATAGTACCGTAAAGGGCTGGATTCCTCTCCTATGTAATAACCAGTGTTCTGTACTACCCATACTTAAATCATTCATAATTGGTGTGGTCTCCTCTTGCACATACAGTATCCTAAATTTTGCAATGATCTGTAAAAACCAATCGGAGGTCCAAACACAATGGTTGATCCTATATTATTAGTGCTATCTACCCAAAAGTTCTTTGTCACAAATATACAAGTAATGAATGTTCACAGATCATTCAAAAGTTAGATGTTTTCCCCCCCAGTAAATAGAGCTTTCTCTCTCCAATATGACTTTCACAATACTTGGAACTACACATTCCTCCCATAAATCAAGAAGCCACACAACAATCTCTTATTCTCATACCTTCCACAAAATCCGAATCACTAAATATCTGTTTATTGGCTCCTCTGTTATCCTGTTCCTCGTCGTCATCATCTGGGTTGTTAATGACCTCTAGGCCTGCTTCAATGACTTCAACCAATTCATCTCTCTTGTCCTTTCGAATCGGTTTTTCCTCCGGATGGCGAGTTAGTCCCATCTCCAGCTGGTAGACCTTCATGGAATTAAAGCTTTCAAAGGGCACAACAGCATATTCACTTGGGAGTTTTGCACCCACTACAACTTCTGCCTTGTCAATTTGTGAATGTAAAAATTCAAGGAGATCATTAGGAGGTTGCTCTTTAGCGTCTTGGTGCCCACCGCCATTGGCAACTGTAAGCTTTTTCTCATGTGCCAGTCTTAATTTATCACTCATTTCCTGGAGCTCTTGCTTNAGTTGGGCAATTTGGCGCTTAAGGCTTGTTGCGCGGCTTTTATAATGCTCTTCCTGTTCCTGTAGGAGTGCCTGATAATACTCTTTACTGTACATCTCACCTGCAATCCCAAGAAGAGATCCATTTCCATCATTCGTAGGTGCACACTCCAGAAAATATGAGAGCAGCATTAAACTGAACACTAGAGCGAGACCTACTAACAGCCAACGGATCCTGCCCTGGAGATACAACCCTCTCCTGGGCATTCTTTTGAAAAACAGGTAATGTTTTGTGCATGAAGACAACTTATTCCTTTAGAGGATATGTTCCTGTGTGATCTCTTGTTCATCACATCATTAAGACTGATGGACACCCCATGTCCATGGTATGAATCAGTTTCTTAAAAGTCCTAAAGCAACCACACAGCAATCATTTTTTATTTCCAAACTTTGCTTGATGTACATTGTTTTCCACAGACATCCAGCCGTAAATTGTGCTGATTATTAGCTACATTCAGGCAATACTGTTTCCTGTCTTTCAATACAGGGTCCCTCCTTAGGTCAGGTCAGGGGAGAAGCATGTCAAACTTTATTCTGGAAAATAAAACCAATTATATATTATAATAACATAATATATATATTACAGTGTATAATAATTGCATATAAATTACAATAAGAGATAGTAACAGAANTATTACACCTAAACAGCTAATAAAACTTTGTAACAAAAAGAAAAAAAAAACAATGTAACAGTTGTTGTAATGTACATTAAAACTATAAGGTGCTTATTCACACAAATATTTTACTTTTGTCTGGTTATTGTTTGTTTTTTGTAATATAAAAAATCACTGCAAGCAAAAACAAACAAGAGTACTCTTCACAGTAATATATGATGTGATTTATCATTCAAACATCAACTACCAAGTACAAAAAAGTACTCTCAAAAGAAGTGTGTGTATATATACACACACACAGCTAGTCCTATTTTCTACTTTGTAGCTGACCTTCAAAGTATAATTCACTTTACATATATATACATTATATATTATGCATACACACTAAAGATGGGTCCACATTGGAACTTTTTGTAATGACTATTGTGCTGGTCACTCAATGGCCAAAACACAACTTACACAAAGGTGTCAAAGTAAGGAACAAAGTCAGAAGAGTCAAGCAGTTGGTATAGTTAGATGACAAATCGCAGAGCTGTTGTTAAATGGTGTTAGCATACACATGTGGCACAGTGGCATACTAACTAAAACTTAAAATCATTGAGAATATCTATATATTGTGTTGTGTCATTGTGTGTGATTTTGCATTGTGTACCCAACTTAACACCCAAATGTGCCTAAAATAAGAGCACCACAAGATAAACACCAGAGCCAAGATTTACTAAACAGTGGAATTGGAAAAGTGGGGATGTTGCCCATGGCAACAAACTGCCCAGTTTCATATTACATACATACATACAGCAACATCCCCACTTTTTCAACCCAGCAGTTCAGTAAATTTGGACCCAGGGCATAAACTGCTGGATTGGAAAAGTGGGCATGTTGCCCATAGCAACCAGACAGCATTGTTAAGATCAAGAAACATTTTTATTCCCACTATTTTCAAATGTAGTTAGAAAATAGTTTGTTTGTTTTGTTTTTTTTAATCGAATAAAATTCACGAACATTTTCCATAACCAGACGGAAAATGTAAAAACTGGGTGACTTGTAGATCAACTGGATTTTCTAGGTGAAAGATCCCTTCAAGGGCTGTACAAACATATTGCTGCTAAATATATTTCATGTCTACTGTCACGTTAGAATTTGAAAACAACCTCAAGTACAAGAGAGTTTGTGTATCCAGGGTACATAAAATGTACAGATCATCAATTATTCCCAACACAGTGGGACTTGTGTTTCAGGAAAATACATTGAGGCAGACAGACCAAGCATTAATAAAATCATCATTAATACGACTACAGTTGTTTTTCCCATTTCTTTACTGTAGAAAAGGAACTAACACTCACACCAAGTCATCCTTTTATAATTTAGAAAGATCAAACTCTGCATTGGGTGTATAATCAGTATTTTAGGATAGAAAACAGGGATCAGTCACAGCCCCTAATGTGCCCAAAAGCCAGCAATGCAAAGCTCGATTCTAGACTATTAAAGCTCAAGCCTACAATTGCTGAGACACAGACTTATCCTATAGCACTTTCCAGAGTTCATACCGAATTACTCCGTATACACTACTACTATACCCCGTTCACACAGACGGCTATTACCCAGGTAATTCAGCCAACTTCCTAGGTTGAATGAACTACCCGGGTAGTGTGCTCTCTGTGAACGGCGCTAAAATTACTACTAACTACCCTGATTCAGTGTGAACGGTGTAGGACCAGGGTAGTGAACAGGGTTAATTACCAGGGTAATTCAGATCCACAGCTAACAACCCTACTCGTTAAAAACAGATAGTCTGTGTGAACGGGGTATTAGTAACACAGTGTAACAGCTCAGTGTCGCAATATTGGTCATTGGTTTTCAGCTCCTCAGAGCAAGAACCAGATCACAGATAAATAGTTCCTATTGCAGTCAATGGATTATATCATAGTGTTAAGCAATGTTACTTTCCAGTATCCAATACCTCATCTTTACTGTAATGGGGCAAAGCAGAAGGAAATTGTGAGGTTATCCACCCCTCCTTAACCAGAGAAAGAGGACAAAAGCCAACTAGAAGGGCGTCAGCTTTTACATGTGTCCGTCATCGATATCTGGCTTTCTTACTGACTACATTAATATGAACCCACTCACACAAGCAGGCTACCCATTATCAGGCGACTACAGATAAACTATAAGAAATACACCATCAAACACGGAAAATAAGCAGGTTAACAGTAGCTAAACCTCTATGGCAACAGCTGTACATTTAATACTGCATGCAGCAGACATAGCATGGGTGCCACTAAATAGTTAAAAAATAGAATCAGAGCCATTCGGAATGACATGCAATAGTCATCGGTAGCAGAAGAGAAAGGATACACATACGTGGCCAGAGTAGTGTAGCATCTGTTTGTAATTACTGGTCTGACTTAACTGTACAGTAGACGGGGTGGGAATCAGAGGGAAAGCCCAGAAACCCATAGGAAGCGAGTGTACGATCCCCCCCTCCATGACCCAGTGGAAAACAAAACCTTGACGAGAAAAAATGAGAGGGGCATGGACCTAATGGAGTGGCTACTATCCAAGAAGACAGGAAAATCCAGGGCTGGATGGGACGGCAGAGAAAGCCCAGCAGACGTCACCTTTAAGAATTTAACCGGTTCAGTGCAAGAGGAGAGAAAGCACTTACTTATCCCTTCACATCGTGTGATTCAGCCTCCTCTCAACACCAGGAATAATAAAGAAGAAGAATTCTGATATTACATACGCCTTCATGAAATGACCCCAAATCAGGACCCCATTGTCATATTAAAAGTATCATAATAATAATACAAATATATAGGCCTGTCAAATGAAATGATGTGCATGAGAGAAATATGAATACAAAAGAATGTGGCAATATATTTATATACCACTTACATCATTACTTATTATATAGTAAGTGCACACATATTTCTCAGTTAGGTCTCATCATCTCTGCAACACAAGAGAGAAATCTATTATATGAACAACTCAATCACAAATAAAACAGATTTAAGTGCATGTACTATTAGATTCTAATGATTGAATAGGATAGCAATGGAATAAGATGTCAGGGATTTCCAGGTTATACAATGACTAATGTTTTTAACAGATGTGTCAATGCATACAGATCATGAAAGACTATGTAGTGATAGAAGAGAGTTCATAATGCACATTATTCTGTAAACCATTAACCATTCCAAGGCAGAACACATTGGATTTTGACCTCACTGACAATAAATGAATCAGGCTCAGGTTATGAGAACAGGCAATAACCCAACACAAGTCTAACAAAATATCTATTCTTTCCAACAGGACAATGAAAACCAGCAAATACTCATTAACACATCAACAGCACTGCGTAAACAAATACTCTCATTTCAGTATGATCACACATGGTAAGATAGTGCAGACTATGGTACATTACCTATAGTGCTCAGGCACTTTCTTCCATTGGTCTGATCAGGTCCCTCGCACAGTACATGAACCATCCCCACAGCCTGGCGTCCTGAGTATCTGCCTCTACTACTGTAACTCAACTCTGTAGCAAACTAGGGAAAGTGCTGTGCAAGGCATTTCTTCTCCGATACAGACCATGACCACAGGGACCGGTGCAGGGAAATGGGATTAACCCATTTTCATGTAGCATGCCTCTCTGAAACACATCAGCGCCAAATAACCAGCAGACATTTTACGTTTAATAAACACAAAAAAAGTAGAAAGAATTGTTCATTATGAATCCAGATGGTACTAGAAATATCTGCAAAGCCTTGTAACACACATGCATTTCAGCAGCGTACGTCATGATCAGTTTATTGTCTTTCTGTGACTAATGCCACGTTCAGATCACCATCGGGTCGCTAACCTGCCGCCAGGGGCCCATCACATTTTTTTTTACTCGCTTTAAGAGATTAAGAAAATTCCAGGTCTGTGGTTCACACTGCAGACGACCCAGGTCGGACCCGGGAGTAACGCTGCTTTATCCCCAGGTCGATTAAGGTTTACCCAGGTTGCCCTGAAATTCCCAGTTTTTTTGAGGCAATGTGAATGTGATACAAGTAAAAATGGGACTAAACTGATTAGATCTTAAATATTTTGCCACTGGTTAATGTACTTTTTATGCTATTCGTATAAACTCTGATGTCAGGTGCTGGTTACATTAAGACAAGCTTACAACACCCACCCATCAAAACTACAAAGGCCAATTAGATAAAAAGACTTCCACGCAAATATGTTATAGAGCTGCATTAGGTTCTATTTTGTCTATTTATTATGAATGATAGTCTTACGTAAGTTCTTACATGGGATTTACAGGTAAAGACTGAAGATGCAAACAGCATCTTGGCAACATAAGTGGCAGAGAAGAGAAGTGCTCTTTCATTAACAGCTGATCTGGTATATGATATCACCCCTGACAATTATCTTTCAGCGTCCAATACACAGCTCAGTTCCTCAGTTGTTCCTCCATGTTTTAATGTTGCTCTTAGAACACTTCATCTCTTATACTATTATCTATATCTATCTATATCTATACATATATATATATATATATATATATATATATATATATATATATATATATATATAAAAAATCAGCACTACAAAATCTATTAAATCATGGAATGAAATATGTTAATTTAGGGAGTCATGTCAAGATTAAATGAAGTAGTACTTACAGAGGTTTCAATGTAAACAAATACATTGGACCAGATCAGGAAGTTAGTGTTCACCATATGAATGAATAATACCAGCATGCACTGCACATCTGTGTCCCACCTGTGAGACTCTGCTATCCCAAGAATGTCTAATGCTAACTGTAAATCCAAAGCTGCAAATAATAATAATATACAGAACTGGTGCTGTTATAATAGTCATTAGAGATGACCATTTTGGAGACATCTGATGGTATTGTANACTTTTTTCTAAATGTATGGAACATCAGCACCATCTGTGTATACTTGGTACACTGGCCAGACTCCTCTCGCATACAGGTCTGTAAGTACGTGGAGTTAAGGCTACCTTAACTTTTACGCACTCTTTAGCATGCCTATCCCCACCTACAGCGCTAAACACCTGAACACCTCGTCCATTGTTCAGACATATGAAACAAAGTTTTGGACTTTCAAACAGTGTACTAGTAACACGTACCATGAGCTGGTCTTACTAGTGACAGCACTAAGCAGTGTTCAAGGTGTTTTGTATTTTATTAGATTAACATTATGGCATATTACTTTCTAGAGCAATTCTAGGAGCTGTAACAAGAGTTTGAACTGGCCTGGGCTGATTATTTAAACATTTTCTATAAGTTTAATTGTAGGTGAGTTTTGGTGCTTGTCAGTGTATAAAGCCTTTACCAGTGTTTGGTCTTGTGCAGTGAATGTAGTACAATCCATGCAGACGTTTATGCAGGATGTCTACATCCTTCAGGCCACCCAGGACACCTACAATACGTACTATTGGTAAGAACATCTTAGTTATTCAGACATGCTCTGCCCTTGCAAAACGCATATGGAGGAAATGACGGAAGAACAATATGAAATTGAATTATGGGAACTCTAATTGCTGAAAGAGAATACACAAGAACAACTATTCTTCTTATGGAACACTTCATTGCACGGCATCCCAAACTTGGCCCTCAGGGACACTTACCAGTGCATGCTTTCAGGTCTCCCTCCAGAACAAGGGATATGATGAGTACCGCCTAGGGATCTTTACACATGTGTCAGCCAGTAATGGACACATCTGTGGCCCAGCAAGGAGACCTGGAAATATGCTCTGTTAGGAATCAGGTTAAGTGCTTGCCAGGAGCTACAGTTTAAATATAATAAGGACAATGAGCAAAAAGCTACAAAAAAGCTAGAATGCTGAGTATATGCATTATGATGCATATAAAGCTATGGGGATATGAATTTAGAAGGCTAGGAACTGCTCTTAAAGTTTGATTTGAACTTGGTGGTATCTGACAAACAGAAACATATACCAACGTGGTGGCTTGGACCTATCGGCAATGTGAGCTAAAATTTTAAAGGGAACAGTGACCAGCAGCTGAGCTGAAACACCTCTGGCGGGGTCTGGAAACACAGGCAGCCTCCAATGTGCGAGGCCAGTATTACAAGTCATCCACAACAGATGTAAGTCTGTGCCTCACAGNAGAGCCAGGGCCAAAGATCAGCATGAATGGAGCCTGTAAAGCAAATACTGAACCAAGCTTCAGACTGAAAGGCTGGAATCTGTCATGGAAGTGTGAGTACAAAACAGAAGACTGAAAGCTGTGCTNCTCCATAACTGCAACAGGTCATCCTCATACTGATGGCTCATGCTGGGGGAGCATGTGAATAAAACATGAAGAGCACCGATGGCTTGTCTGGGATGACATTTCACTCTTATTGGGAATGCGACTCTGGGCTTGCATTCTTGCATTCATAAAGGGGATCTATATAGATCCTGAAATAACTGGTGCACAAAGGGATCTATATATGCTTGGTGATCCTGCTGAAAAAGCTGCATAGGGGAGACTTCTTAGGGAACCATAAGGCAGTCAATTATAGAGAGCTGGCGGATACTCTCTTAAAGGAGTATATTTACTAAGCAGTGAGGTTGCATTGAGAGTCAAAAGTGGGGATGTTGCCCATAGCAACCAATCAGATCCGAGTTCACATTCTCCAGAGTGTAAAATGAAACTGAGAGNTTGAATCCCCACTTTCAAATCTCACTGCTTAGTAAATATACCCCAAAATCTTTACGACCAGGCTATAAATTTACTAAACTCCTATCTTAATTGAGTACATTTAGGCCCATGTATTGTAACAAGTGTCCAAAGATCAACTACTTTGACTCACAACTGGACTTCTTCCAAATGAATGCTGGGGCAGCAAGTGAAAAGCATAGNGAGCAGTTCAACCAAGACTTTTTCATAGCGGATAAGTAGTATTAGTGTAAAAGGCGTCCAGGTATGCTGGCTGATCCTGGCTAGAGCATATATATTATAATACTCGAGTTAGCTAACAAAGCAGACAGATAATCATAAGACAACAACAAAGCTGCCCAAGGAAGACAAATAATAATACAGCAGAGATTAACTGGTGCAACATAGATCGCATAATGCCTAACAGGATTCATGGCGTAGGAACCCATGACTGTTGTGCTGTGTAATATGGCCTTTTATATATCAGAGCTGTGTTTTCACACTCTCCCTNTATTAAAGTCATCTGGTTGGTTTCAGACAGAAAAAACCCTGTGTACACAGACAGCTCTTTAACACAGATGTCTAGAAAGACAGCACAAGGAGACCTCTGTTATATNTGGAATCTCCAAAACAAACACTGCAGCCTCATTATCTACCAGCTTCAGTAGCCAGTGCATTCAATGTGCCATAGACCTGAGCTGCTGCCCCAACAATCAACAACTCCCATCACAGTACACTGGTCTCATGACATGGAAAACATGTATCAGACATGAACCTACATGGAGCTTACCACTCAAAGAGAAAGATGAGATCTTANTCATCTAGCCCGAGGGCAGGCACATCTGACGTCACTCCAGGTGTTGTGCACAAGTCCCATCATGCTTTGCAAGGTATTCATTATAGCTCTGCTGATGGAGAATGCTGGGATTTCTCTATGTACANTATGAAATTATCTCACATATCTTTTAACAAGCTATAAAGGTAAACAAAACACTTAGATCCAGGAGTTCACTGCCCTGTTATTGTACCTCCTATGCAGAGGAGCAGTGTGATGGGAAGCTGCATACGTGTACGCGGAGAACACTCCACTGGCAGCTATGGCGCTTCCCTAAACTCTGCCTTAAGGTTTAGCCATTGGCACCATGGAAAATGAATCTTTCTTGTTTGCTGGTTAATATCTTCCACAGCTCTCAATGTACTTTGTCAAAATGAACAGTTATTCAGTATTGAAATATATACGAGTTACTAGACGACCATTGCAACTACAGGGTTGTGCGGGAAGTGGGCAGAGCTTACTTTAATGATATATGTGGGTCATGTACAAAAGATAAAATACACAACTCTATAAATGTTAGTTCTTTTATAAGAGGGTTTTTTTTTGTGCTTTTTTGGTCTGTTTACCAAATAATTTGATACATTATAAATTGAACAGACACAACGCAGGGTACTCCAGTTAGTATGTATATATCTACACAAATACAAAAACACAATTATTACATTTTAAATTGAAGTAAAATATATGATTAAATATGCATTAATGACTAAAGAGAAGCTAGTCATTTCTGAAAAATGTCATCCTAACCTCAGTAATGAGTGACTAAGAAAAGACACTATTTATAAGCAATAAAATGATCTAATGTTAAAACATTTGGTAAATGTATTAGAACTACGTTACACTCATGTATTTTTACCAGTAAGCTATGAGGTATATTTACTAAGCGGTGAGAATGCAGTAAGATTGGAAAGTGGGGATGTTGCCCATAGCAACCAATCAGATTCAAGCTCTCCATTTCATTTTACACTCTGGAGAATGTGAACTTGAATCCGATCGGTAAAAATAATATTTTATACTCATTTTACCCATGTTTACCCAAATTATAGGGCACTGCTGGTCTCTATCAATGATGTACATAAAAGCTGTTCTATGTGACATGTCTCACATTTTTCATTCCCAATTATATTAGAATGGAGAAACAACATATGAAAC
>JABWIB010005230.1:20124-32867 GCA_016617825.1 Platyplectrum ornatum
ACCTGAAGTCCATTCTTCCTATGTACATATTATATTCCCCCTCCAGTTTACCAAGTATTTTTTACTCTTTTACTTTTAATCTTTTTAATTACTAGTCTACTATTATATCCCCATTTTTTAAATAATAGAATGAATGCAAGATGCTGTAAATTAAATTGTATTTGTATCACCTTAATATGCACAATCATTTAATGAGCAGAATCAATAGAAAACATTATGTTGCCAATAATTATATACATCACTAATGCCTGAGGTAAATAATGAAAATTGGCTCAAATGGCACAATATACATAATGGCATAATCTCTCAGTGACAGTGCTGTATAAATTGCAATGATGGAATTGAGCTTGGCNCTTCAGAATAGATAGGAAGAATGGAAGTTATAGCAATTACCTAGAATGAATCGCCATTCTATGTGTAAGAATGCTGTCTCCTATCAGGGCCGTAACTAGGGTCGTGCCACCGGTGCCACTGCCCCTAGCGCAAGAGGGGGTGGCACACCAGGAGACCGAGTTTAGCAGTGTACCAGAGTGATGTCTGCACTGCTCTGCCCCTCTACCGCCCTGCAGACTAGTGAATGAGAATTGTCACATCAACTGTACTATAATGAGAATCGTTTCTCATTAAACTAGAGGGGATTTGTGACTATTCATTTCTGTATACATTTCATTTCTTATATAAAAAAGTGGGGTGGAAAATAGAAATAATAGAATCAATGGAGATCTAAAGATTTTAAACAAAATAATGTTTGACATAAATGTTGTGTTTCCCAGGGCGCATGAAAAAATAAGGGAAGGACAAAGAATAGTTATAAGAAAATAGAGGGTAAGTGAACATTGCTTATATATACACACACACACAACATACACATATAGTCACCTAGGTTTATATATATCTATATATATATCTATATCTATATATCTATATCTATATATAGATTCAGTTGTATGGACAGCACAGGGGGCAGCCAGAGCAATTTAATCAGCAGTGGACAGCAGAGTTTCCTATATATATATATATATATATATATATATATATATATATGGGCAGCAGGGCAGTAGGAGTCGGTGCACTGTAGTCATATATTATAGTAGTAGTTTAGTCATTTCTGCAGGGTGATCTGGAGGCTCCTCTGTCATTCTGCCGTCTTGTCAATGAAAATTTACAAAACAATAATGACAAGCACTTTTACTGACAAGCTTCACTTTTAAACAGTAATGAACCAGACATTGGGAGATTGCGAGTCGTGCATCCGCCTGTTTTTTGAGTTTTTTAGCATCTCTTTGCACGGAGCATGTGCCCTCAATATACATGTAGTTCTTTGACTCCAACCATTTGGTAATTCGCCTTTACAAAGTCCGTATTATGGGTGTAACTTGATATTTAAAGTCGTTTTTGGGTGTGTCGAGGCTAGTGCACATGATTCCACATTGCGACACTTCAATACATTCACATTTTTCCGCCGCACTTGTCAGGGATGGTGCAAGTGCTGTTTTTTTCTGACCTTTGGTGAATGTCAGCGTGTATCTTAAATAGCAACATAGCAACAAGGTGATGCTTTATTTCTGCTCCTTTTTCTGTTGTCATTTTTTTCTATTTGGGAAGTTTTTAATTATAAAGAATGTCAAGGAAAAAAAAATTTTTTTAAATAAATTATTTAAAAACCGTGCACAAACCCATCAACACAACAAAAACGGAAGGAAAAGGACACAAGTAAAAAGCGAAATAAGAACAAAAAACAAAAACAGAAAGCAGTCAGAAATTAACTAAGATAAAAGACAGCTGCACATCTGAGAATAGCGCTAAAATCNGCAACTGCACCAGATGCGGAGTAGCGGCTTTCTGCTGCACATCGCATCCACGCTACCCTCGTCCCTTATGTGTGCTATAACTCTGGATCAGTCACATTGGTGTTCCTTAATTGCACAGTGACATAAGAGCAAAAAGAGCAGTACAAAGCTTATCATTCAGCAAGCTCAGACCACAACTATGCTTTAACCATTTCAGTGGCAGCAAAGTTTGGCCACTTTCCAAAAGCTTGAAGTCACCATTCTATCACCTGTCTCTCACCACCTTCTACCGGATTTTCCACCCCTGTAAGCCCCTTTTCATTCTTTTCTTATTTTCTGTTTTTATTCCAGCCCACAAGACACGTTTTGAGGTTTTAAAGACAACTTGTGAGCCGTACTTTTACTCTTTGATGTGCATGTGTAATGCCTTACCTCTGATGAAAGGTAGGAGCGAAAAATCCTTCAGAAGTGAGATTTACACAAGATCAAACTCTCAACGTGTTTGATCACAAATGTACAGCTCACTCCATGTACAGAAATCTCATGAAAGTCTACAGGGGTAAATCCCTTCTTAGCAAGCTGCAGGCCCGTAAAGAGCCTGTAATTAGCAAGGAAATGTCCTCTTCTATTTGGATAACGTCTTTCATCTCCATTCACAGGAATTGTTTCCTTAAGGAGTGATCTAATTTCCAGGTTATCTTTATTTTGATATCAGCATGTGTTTTCTGCTACCTGCAATGTACACTTCATCATATACAGAAAATAGGATTGTATTAAAAGCAATTTTTACTGTATATATTTTTCCAATTTTTAGAATAGATAGCATAAAATGGGAATCAGATTTGAGTTCACATTTTCCAGAGTGTAAAATGAAAGAGCTTGAATCTGATTGGTTGCCATGGGCAACTTCCCCACTTTTCAATCTCACTGCAATCACACCACTTAGTAAATATAACCCTTTGACTCTGAATGCTGGACAGGTCAGGACATCATATGGTGTTGGTTATTAGATGCTGAGACTGGGCAGTCTGTGGTAATGGAGGCCCTGGGAAAGGTATGTCTGATGGCAAGGACAATATGGTCCTCATGTCTTAGAGTAAATACACAACTAAGTTGGCACTGGTAATNGGGAAATAATTGAACACAAGTTAGGTCAGTACCTTTTCACAATGTAAGAATACTTAAATATGGAGTTTCAGGTATGGTGTAAATTATCCCGAAGATGGACTTGCTAAGCATTTTTCAAATCCCAGTAATCAATGGAACAAAATGAATGTGTATTTAATATATTTATTTTGTTAAGAAAAGGTATATAAATTGTGCGAGATTTGCGAATTTCNNCAGGTTCCTGTACACCGCTCCCTCCACATCTCTCTTAATAAATGGCAACGGAGGCCCGCCCACTAGACAAGGATGCCCGTTATCTCCCCTCTTATTCAACCTAGCGCTGGACCCTCTCCTTCGCCTACTACAAGATTCATCTGATTTTCACGGCATTTCCATGGTCACCAAGACAATCAAAATCACAGCCTTCGCAGACGTCCTCCTACTCTATGGGTCCAACCCCTACGCCTCTCTCCTTCATATCTTAGATGTGATACGCGAGTGTGGCCTCATCTCCGGCTTCTCAATATATCAGGCCAAATCAGTGGCGTTGTGGTTGGGCCCGGGGACTTCTGCCCCCCGGCATGCCAATTTTCAAATCAGCTTGGCAAAGCCTTCATTGACGTACCTCGGCCTCCACCTCTCCAAAAACCTGCATGCTCTGTACAACCTCAACATGAGAGACCTAATCCTAGAAGCCTGCACGTCCTTGTCCAGATGGCATAACCTCCTACTAACGTACTCAGGCAGGGTGAATCTAATAAACATGGTGACCTTCCCAAAACTATTATACCCCCTCCAGATGCTACCCATCATCCTATCGCCGAGCGACGAGCGCATACTCAACAGAGCGTTTTGCACGTTCATCTGGCAGGGCAAGCGCTCTCGGTTTGCGCTGGCCAAGCTCCAGCAAAGCAAGACGAATGGGGGCCTTAACTTCCCGAACCTTCAACTGTACAGCCAAGCTTGTCACCTCTGCTATATTCGGGATTGGCTCTACAACTCGGACTATTATACCGCCTCTGATCTGGAAAGCGCCCTTCTTCATCTCCTATCTCCCGCCACCTTCCTACACACTAGCAGAGCCCAATGGCCTCAAGATACGCAACTGAATCCCATGCTGATGGTGACCTGGTCTTCTTGGAAAGCAATGCACAAAAAAAAGAAGCTGCAACCCAATATCTCAGTCTTCCTCCCTCTACTGGGCAACCCCGATTTCCAAACTGGTCAAGCACGGTATCCCTTCACCAGTTGGGCGTCTCAGCGCCTCACCACCGTCGGTCACCTAGTCTCACCACACACAAGGTCCTTAAAAACGTGCTCCCAGATTGGGGAATCCTATAACTTACCACAAACGCACACCTTGGCGGTTCGTCAGGCACTTCACTACGCCCGTTTGGTGATAACTCGCTTTACATACCAGGACTGGCAAAACGACCTGGATAGGACGATATCCCGCCCGCCTGGCGAAGGAAACGCAATCTCCCGCCATTACGCAGTCCTGAGAGAACCGCTGGACCATGCCTCTATCCCAGGAGGCATTCCGTTTGGCTGCAACTTTTCCCATCCCTCACGATAGACGATGTCCTGAACACTTTGTCGTTTTCCTGAAAGCCAGTACGTACAGCGAAATGTCACTCAACATCTATCATAGGGGCTATCTCTCCCCAGACCGTAGGTACACGATGGGACTCACGGATTCCCACAACTGCCCGAAGTGTGGACACCCACAGGCCACACTGCTGCACTGTTTCTGGGATTGCCCCCACATCCGCAAATTCTGGAAACAAGTCCACAGCTACTTGATAGACGCACCCCCTTTCACCCTGGAATGGGCAATCCTGGGTTGTCAGTGGTGATATCAGCGGTGGCCCGTAAGAGTATTCTGTAACACTGGATCCTCCCCAGGCCTCCAAATATAACTGTATTCAAAGACAAGCTTTATTATGTTTTCAGGATGGAATGGTTGGAGGCCACTTTGCATAAAGAATCCTCGGTTAAAGCATTCTTCTTACTTTGGGACAGATTAATTTCCACCATACCGATTCCTATCCAGACCCAAATATATTTACAAACTGGTACGATACCCGCACCTTGTTAGGAGATCCCCCAATACCAGGGTTGAGCGATCAAATAGACCACTGATTGATGATCTGCTAAGCCTGACTTCTCTAGGTTGGACAAAGGATATATATATGTGTATAGTTGGTGGATGTGAGGAAACAGTCTGTTACCCGTTTGTTCAGCTCATTTAATGTACTTCATTACGTTTTGTACATTGCTTCAATAAAAAATAAAAGAAAAAAAAAGAAAAGGAATATACTAATAAGCACATGTATTGAAAAAAATGTGTTTCCATTGTCTAGACCCGTACATATAGCAGTGACCGTAATTTTGAAGCTAGACAATAAATGTATAGATAAATGTAAGACACCAAAGGTCTATATTAACTCAACTGTAGAAATGGAAAATTGGAGATGTTGCCCATAGCAACCAATCAAATTCTAGGTCTCTGTTTCTATTACATACTAGAGAATGTCCGCAAGAATCAGATTTTTCACTTTTCCTGCAGTTTAGTTAATATGCCTTCATGACAGTGTTCCAATGTTAGTTATTAAAACTTATAAATTAGATCCTTAATATGTTTTATTTGTGCAGATATATCCACAGGACTGGACTATAAGCAATAAGTTCAATTAGTTTATAATTTATGTTTTAATAATTGATTTTTTAATAAAATTTCTGTACTTTACTAGTGAATCTGAGACTTTTATGTTTTTCCATTTAAATAATGAACCTGGATTAAAAGTAGCTCTGTATAACACTGAGAAGCAAAAAGGTGAAATTTAAATAATAAAATGAGCCAATGCAAACAAATAATTAAATAGTGCCATGATACAGATTAAATAAAATATGTTTGTAGTTTCCAATTGTAATCCAACTGCTTTCCTTCCTACTGGGTAATGCACTCAGTATACCCCAATGGAAATAAGGAAATAGACAAACATATTGGTTGAAACACAGTCTTTATACAATTAAACAGAAATAAAATATGTAAATAAAAATATTGCAATTATAGACAGATTACTTTCCTGAGATAGCCACAAGTACTAGAGTCCTTCATGCCAAACCAAGTGCCTGCTATTCACTTCATGGCTATCACAGCTCATTCCTGAGGTTTCTCTTCTTCTTGCTGCTCAGACATCCCATATTAACAGCTCCATGGACCAAGCCAACAAAATGCTAGTATAACCACCTGCAACTTAAATTGCACACCAAAGGGATATGTTCTTTGTTACCCCTATATAAATGGACTAAAAAAGGAAAAACTGTGTACTTTTAGGTGTTTAACAGGTATTAAATCAAAGCGGGATAAAACATTTATCAGATGTTAAACAGGAGACATTTTAGCAATATCTTATATATGGTTGTTAAATGGTCTTTAGCTCACAGTAGGGCTCAGAAGGGAAGCAGTGCCATTTAGCATTTTTAGTGTAGATTGTCCTGGAATAGTTTTCGTGCACCATGTGATAACCCAACAAGTGATACCATTTTGTAAGCTACACCCCTCAAAGAACTCATATATGGGTATAGTAAGCGCTTTGAACCCTCTGTTGTAGGTTTCAAGACACCTGCAAGAAATGTTCTTTCTTTCATATACCAAAACAGTGTCCTTGTCACATATCCCCCTCGTTTGTTTTGACCTAGGAGATAGAACAATTGTATCCATCAAGCAAAAGTCACAAGAAATGTGCTTTTGTCACCTGTGTACATGGTCTATGTTCTGAGGCAAAAATTGCTTTCTCACCTCCAGGTTAGACATGCTTTAAGCTATTACTACTGCCTCTTCCAATGNCTATTGACTATCTCATGAGCCTTACTAGTAAATGACAATGTATCTGGAAGTTCTCCTGACCCACCAACTGCTATTTGACCTTCAGTGGCAACAAATACACCCTTATACCCAAAACCATAGAGCAGTGGTTCCCAAACTTTCTCTGTCGAGGCACCCTTAGGGTCTCCATAATTTTTTAAGACACACCTAAGACAGAATAATTTCTAATTTTAACATTTTTGAGCCAGGATAGTGTAATAACTATTTAAGTAAAGACAGAAATACTTCAGGTTGATGTTAAATCTTGTTTATCTCCTATACGAGATGTAAAATTGTGCTTCTAAGTAAAACTAGCAACGTGACACCACGTCGGTAAGAACATTCCGTGTCACCCCAATGACAGCGTCGCGGCACCCCAGGGAGCATAGGCACACAGTTTGGGAACCACTGCCATAGAGGATTCCAAAACTGGGGAAAATCTCTCTCTCTATATATATTATGTCATCATGTTCCAAATAAGGGACCAACCTAACTTTAACATAAGACGAACCACAATGTGTGTCAATATTCAATTCAGAGGTGACATAATGTCGGGCGTCAGCTTATTGTTTTGTGCTGGTACTTTGCAGAATTTTCAAACCCAGATTTCACAAGGGTCATTAAACTTTCGGAGTCCAAAACTCTTCTACATGCATGTCATCTAAACAAATCACAGACATTTGTATTTCAGGTGAAATTGTATGGCTTAACCTGGCATATAAAGACATTTAGCAATTATCAAAGGCATCATTGCATTGCATAGATTCTTGCATTACTGGACAATTAACAACAATATGTCCTGGCATACCCCATCTAACACATATAGGCACATAGGACCATATCCAGACTTATGTACTATTGAACTTACGAGCGAGTGGGTAANACCATGTTGAATTGCAGAGGAGGTAAAAAGAATGTTAGTGTTTGCATGCAGGGAGAATACTTTATTTTTGCATTTTGCACATAAACATCATCTCTCAACTCTAATACTGTTAACCTGCAATTCAATATGGTTTTGCCCACTCCTAACTTTACACACGTAAGTTCAATAGTGCGTAAAACTAGATCCAGTCCATAAAGTTCACTTGGCAGGGTCTTCCTAGTTTCACAGATCAGTCTCAAGGCCCAGTGGCAACAATCTTTTCATTCATAAGTTTTTTTTTAGAAAACTCTTTTGCCAGCTCTGCTGTCATTTCCAATGTAAGTTGATATTTCCAATGAAAGTGACTAGTTTGTATAATACTGAAGCAAGACACAGATCTTGAGGACAATATTTTAGCCACCTCTGCCATCTGGGGTACCACCTTACATCTGATCTTGGTGCTGTTGTCTGTGAGTTTCTTCAATCGCCATCTGTTGTACTCGGGTAGTCTCTAGCAATGCCTTGGTATATTTGTATTTAATACTCTACAGAATTAAATACGAAATCTTGTTGCTAACCTACAAAGCCATCAATAACACTGCTCCCACATACATATCCTCACTCATCTCTAGATATATCCCAGCTCGTTCTCTAACATCTTCACAGGATATACAGCTCTCTTCTGCACTAAACAAATGCTCTGATTCCCGGCTACAGGACTTCTCCCGGGCTGCACCTGCCCTCTGGAATAATCTTCCTCGCATGTTAAGGTTATCCTCCACTCTCCAATCTTTTAAGCGCTCCCTTAAAACTCATCTATTCAGACAAGCTTACCATATTCCTCAACNTACTTAACATGTTCTACACTGCTTATAATTATTCACCAACAATTTCTGATACTAACACTGCTGTGTGACTGGATCACACAGAGCACTGAGCACTTTACGATACAACCTGGCTGGTCCATCCATTGCATAATGATAGCACTTACCCCTTTGTATCAGTCCCCAATATCCTATAGAATGTAAGCTTGCGAGCAGGGCCCTCTTCCCCACCCATTCTNTCTGTTACCACCCAGTCATGTCTTATTGATTGTTAAATTGTAAAGCGCTACGTAATCTGATGGCGCTATATAAAAACCTGTTAATAAATAAATAATAAATAAATAAATCTTCCATGTTTTCATAGCCATGCAGATCAAACACCGACTTAACTCTGTATTTGTGGCTTAGCAAAAGCCCAGCAAAAAAACAATAAATTCTTCTGCATCTTTAATTTTCAGGCACACACAGGCCTGCCACTCACAATATGCACAGATCCTTCTGCAAGTTTACTTTCCAGGAAACACAGCTGCGCACAATATACACTCTCTTCTGCTTTTTCACCATACACGCAGACTCTTCTGCTTTTATGATAAAATACAGCGTGAACACTGTGGGCGCTTAATAAATTACTTCATCCTACATCCACTAAAAAAGGANGTTGACTTCCTCTAGAACACAGCATCAAATCACAGAAAACTCTTATTTTAGCAGCAAGGGAGCAAACACTAATAAACTGGGCGTACGCTTTTTATTATTTTCAGCAATTAGTCATTTCTATACCTGTTATTCCTCATGGCCCTCATTCCGTGAAGCCAAACAAAAGAGAAAAGATAACAATTAATCAATTAATAACATGAAATACCCATTATGAAACAAAGTCATTTTATTATTAACACAATTAATGACGCACAAGGCACCGTAGACCCGGACTGAGCCTCATACATGGATCCCATGCTTCTCTCTCTTTTGGGCTTTTGTCACTTCATCTAAAGAGTGGATGAGGGCATAACAAGGAAGGTCAGGGATAGGGGAAAGTAGGAAGGGAAGACCTAGTCTTGTGCCGTTTAGATTAGTGCGAGGAGGCAACAATAAAAATCTCATCTAATACATTTTAGGATTGTTGTAAATGGGTCAAGGGAGGGGTGGATTGGTAGACAGAGCCTTCCTTGAACTCCATCCAGCTATGACAGGTTGTCATGTAATTCTTGGTCTTCAGCTAAAGAGACAATATGATCCTTTAACCTATAAAAATGTTAATTCTTCTGGACACCACCAACATTGTACAGACAGATGAGCTAAGATATTGTGGAGCATTGGAGACCATATACCAGATTTTGTACTGGTATCTATTACATTTAAACTGAAAGATCCAAGGTAAGTGGCTTGGAATATCCTCTCCCTTTGTGTTATATTAAGGGGATGTTGAATTCTCTAGCCCACACATGTAAAAAGGATAGGAGGAATGAGGTGTAATCTGTTAGAAGACTGTATAAATTGGAAGACAGTCCAGTTAATTATTGAAACACTGTTTTAACCATTTGCATAATTGGTTCTTATTATTGGGTTTTAGATTTGGAATTCTGTAATTGTGATATCAGTCAGGCCTCTGTGCTGCTGCCAACATTTAACGTAAGACACTTAATATAGCTTCTAATGCAAATTTTGNCAATTTGCTGATGGAAGACATTAAACAGACTGTGTTGCAATCACCAGTTTGTGATCAATGCATTTGTCTGTTACCCCATCATTACAAAGATGGGATTGGGTTGCCACATTGGGTAATAGATCTAGATAGTTCTAGATAGATCTAGATAATTCTGAAGCATTGTGTTAATTTTTATGTGATGTACTAGTAAACGTATCATTGATAAATTATTACAACCTCCTCATTCTAAAACAGGTATCTGAACGCCAACAACATATTATAGTTCATCATGTGGTACTGAATTTTTTCCTCCCACACTGGGGGGCTCTGGACTCGTCTAAGTATTGTCACTCCATTTTTGAAGTACCTGTGTCACCATCAGTCTGTCTACATATTTGTCTCAAGTGTACACCATTCATTCTGTATACAAATCTGTGATCGTGCTACTGCCAAATATTTTCTGTTACAACATCTCCATGTTCCCTTTACAGTATAGTGATAATGTTACTGTAATAATGTTAAAACCACTGTATCTGCATAATTATTTCTCTTCACAACAAAACCAAGAAACTTTAATCCATCTAACTCTTAGTACATTGGTTGTTTTGTGAAATTACATTTTATACAGGATGGAGAGTTACCATTGGAGAAATCCCAAACTGAAATTAACCTTCTCAATCTACCCAATCCTGCCAAGTCCTCATCCAGACACTATTGATCAGTAGTGATCAATTCATTTAATCATGACAAATGACGCATGTTGGTGCACATTATGTACAGCTAGCTCACTTACTCAGCACACTATCATGCATACCCAAGCTGTTTGTCAAGCTGTTGGTTTCCTCACTTCTTACATAAAAGTTCCTCCAGGCAGATATGAAATTCTTCACTTGAACAAAAATATGCAGCTGTCAATGTTCTAAGATTGCAACTTGTTGGTGTCAACAAAAGAGTTTGGAGTTGATGAGTTCTCCAATATTAATATGATCAAAGTAAAATTAGAAACACATAAGAAGCCAGTATGAGAAGCAGATTTCCTTTATATTTTAGCTCTTTGGAAAACAACAGCCAAAAATTGTGGAAATTGGTGGTGAGGGGAATGATGGACAGCAATGCCGCCAATATTGTCTATGGTGTCAGGTAGTGTCTAGGTCAAAGGATGAGNTTTTCAAAAAATACTATTTCGAATATTAGAATTATCGGCACCCTATACCCGTCAGGGAATGATTTTGTTTTCAATACATGGATTAACGCAGTCTCAATGGTCCTGATGGAGGTTAGTGTAAATAATAGGGAAGGGATAGGGTTAGGCTGTGGGAATGGATGAATTATAGGAAGGGAAGNTTATGGTCAGGCTGCAGACAGGAAATAGTTAATAGAAAGGNAGGGTTAGGGTTANGTTGCAGGGAAGGGATGGTTCATAGAAGGGAAGGGTTAGGATTAAGCTGGGAGGGGAGGGTTGGGGTTAGGGTGTTGGAAGCAGAGGTTTAGGTTAAGGATTAGGATAGGGGTTTTGGTGAGGGGAAAATCATCTTACCTAATGGAGATGGTGCTTCTAATCTTTCTGCAAATCATCATCNTTGGCTCTGTTTCTATCTGTGTCGCTCCACTGATGTCAGGATGGTTGGTCTGAATAGGTAGAGAAGTATATGTAAATATCTTATTTTCGGTAGATCTCCACTAAACTAAATNTAATATTGTAGCAAATAATTATGCTGGTAACTCCCACTGCTTGACCCCTGTCTGTAACATCGGGATTATATAGATGGCCGCTTGTTGTATGACGAATGTCTAATCCACTATTGGTCACCGGATAACAGGATGTGAATCCTGTGTGTTNTGCTGTTAGGATGCCCTAATTGTTACTGTATATGACTTATCCTGATCTGTTCCCACTTGNCTCTGAACTGCTTACTCTGGTAATAATTACAAGTGGTCTGTGCATATATAGATGTTCAAGTTTTTAGAACTTTTATTATGAATCCAAGTATATGTTGCCACTGACGGATTCTGAGGATTGGATGTTAATATAGGCAAACACATAAGGAATGCCATGGTATGATTCCCAGGAAGCCAGCACGTTAGTGTTCTGAAATATCAACTTCATTTAGAGTTATAAGAAATGCCTTTTTCTGCACATGAAGGGGTAGTTGGCTAAATTCAGGGATCGAAGTGGAGGTNTATACGGGGGTATTCCATACCGGAACTTCTCCCACTGATGTAATTGAAAAACTTCAAATCTNTATGGACTTCTATTATNTTTATGCACCCATACCGCCACTTCTAAATGGCCATACCCCCACATCTAAATTCCCACTTCAACCACTGCCTTTAATAGTACACCTCTCTGAAGTTAAGCCTAGNACTGTCTAATATGACCACAATTGATGCTGATCATGTTGGGACACACACTAGAAGTGGCTTACAACCTATTACTGTTTGGCAAAGCCTAGCTAAATGCAGAGTTCATTTCACAATGGCACAATGTGTGTCTTAAGATTTCTATCCCTTTAAAGATTAGCACTGTTACATTATGTTTATCTTGCATTATTTCTGAGGGGAGTAGCGATATTGAATTGACATGTTTATGGACTTTTACCATTTAAATTTGAATGAACAGATAAAGACTGCTTTAAATGATAAA
>JABWIB010005231.1:7443-17903 GCA_016617825.1 Platyplectrum ornatum
CGGTAGTTAAGCAATCAACCCAATACATTATAATAGCAACCCAGGTGTTTGTACGCAGAGCAATTTGCAGTAATTTCACATTACAGGTCATAGATATGGCCTTACCTATCTATAATGCAGAACTGGAGACTAAATGCCCAAAAGAACTTAATTACATTAGAAAGACAACAAAAATGCCGCCAATTCAGCCAGGCACTAGAAATCAACTTATACATGGGTCAGCACCAAAAAAAAAAAAAGAAAAAAAAAACAACTGATTTTGGTCTTGGAGATGATTTGTTTCTACAGTTCATCCACTGCGACAAGTTCCTTATAACTGTTCCCTTTCCCTAACATGGATGGCAATGAATATTGCAATGTAGTAAAATGAAAGTGTGCAGTCTACAGTACAATTTCTGAAAATTACTCATGTTCATGTGACAGATAAAGTGTCATTAAAGCAAAGTATACACTACCGTTTATTTCAAGCAAGTATTGTTCCAGACACACAGTAAACATGTGTTTGAAACAATGTTGTGAAAGTGTGTACTCTGCAAAGAGCATAACTTCATAAACCTACAGCAACCAAAAATATGAATGTCATTTTCTTAAAGGCAGACAACCAAACCTTTCTGTGAGACCAGCTGACGTATACAAGGGGGTGAAAATAAAACTGTTCAGTGTATTAAATGGTAAACTACATATTTAAAAGAAGCCCATGCGTGGCAATTCAGACTGCAAAAATTACACATACACTGACAGAATAGTACAGGTTTGTGTGGGTGCGTATACATGTATGTATATACTACCCACAAGGAAAGAAAAGAAGAAANTTCTGAACAGGGCAATCAAGAGGACTCTCTAAACTACATAATATTTATGATAAAATATAACTTTTAATTAATTGATATAAAACCTGCGAAGTTTATTTAAAAAGATAGAAAAGTAGAATAAAGTAAGAAAATGTTAAAACACTTCTAACACACTGATAAATGCTGCTAGAATCACTGAATAAATATATAAATAAGCGCTGTGTCTCCACTCCAGGGGTGGTGTGCAGACTCTCCCCCTTGGAGTGTATGTGGAGCGGGACCTCAACCCTCCGCTGTATAGCGCGGTATTGCTTCTGAGCCGGCCAGCTCGATAACACTAGTGTCAATAAAATGTATTTACTATGTCAATGTATGCACAGGTCAAGTAGCGCAACTACTATTCACTATATCTCAGTGTGCAGTGTGTACAGGGATCCAGCTACGCGCGTTTCGCATTACGCTTCTTCATGGCTGTTGAGGATGGGCTCCCCCTAGTGCAGGTCCTATGTATGTATGTATGTATGTATGTATGTATGTATGTGTATATATACATATACACACACACACAAGTTTGTGAAAAGCAACAGTCAAACAAAATTAAGTATTCAAGTCGACTCACAATCCAGCTTCCAGCACAAAGGTTTTGAATGGCACCAGCCGCTGCTTCCAAAACTGCAGGTGTGAGAGAGAGTTTCACTAAAGAAACATAGAGCCGCACTAGCTCAGGCTGGAAGAGAAGTTCATAACCTGCAGAACAGGAAAGTGTGGAATTAGATTACATTAGTTGTAAATAATATAGAAACCAAAGTAATATTTAGTTCTAAATGTTACCTTTGAATAACTAGTCCTAAGCATTTCAAACAGAACTAAATTTCTCTTTTGAGACCAGATCCACAGTATTTAAGATATGCAGTTTTTTTTTTTTTATACACTAGGGTCAATATTTACTAAACTAAAATAGAAAGGAGAGAGGTTGGTTATAGCAATCAGATCCTAGCTCTCATTTTCATATACTAGAGCATGACATTCAGAATCTGGTTGCCAGAGGCAAAATCTGCACTTCTAGCCCTAGGAACAGAGGACAAAATGCAAAAGTGCAGAAGACATCGAAGCTATCAATGATACTCTTATGTGATAGCAGGGCATACTCAAAACAGGCAAGGTGGGAAGGGTATGTAGATAGTACAGAAAGGGCCGAGTTCATTTTAAGCAAAGGCAGATTGGAATGGTACGGTGTCAACATGTGGATTTCCGTACTGAAAGAAGAAATGGTCTCCTCTCCCATATGAATGGTAATATGCATACTGTGGCTATTCAAATGCAAAATGCTACAGGCCTTGTGTTCAGTGATCCCATCACAGAACTTGCTGTAGTCTGGATACAACCCTATACATATTAGGGTACATTACAAACTTTATATAATATAAGGGATGTAGAAGATTATATGGTACATTTTTTATTTATTCGTCCTTTTAAAAGAATTTAAAGCTTCTTACCTTGTGCTGGGGTTGAGCGCTTTGGAAAATCCACTACATCTGCAGAATCTTCAGAAACCTTTTTACCTGAAAAACGCACATGCTGAAATTATAGACTGAATATACAAAACAAATGTAGGTACAAACAACTTATGACAGTCATAGTTCCAAGAATGTTAACAAAAACAGAAATCCTGCAACGATTTGAGTTGCGTCTCACTATAAAAAGCCTGGGCCAAAGAGTACAAAATAATTCTATTTTTATTCTAATATAAAAACATCACAAAACAACATTTATGAATAAAAAGGGTTCTAAGAATGACCATTCATGAGAATGAGAATAAAAGCACACCAATAAAAACCACAGAAACCTATGCGAGTCCTGGTACTGTGTTTCCCCGATAATAAGACACACCTTTTTTTTTTTTCAGTGCTGCTGACATTTAGGGCTTAATTTCGGGGGAGGGCTCACTTTAGACAGTTTACTGTAAAATAGGCTAGGGTTTATTATGAGGGTAGGTCCTATTATTGGGGAAACACAGTATTTAAAAAAAAAAAATTATAGGTAAGATAGTAAAAGTCCAAACTTCTTCCCAAGAAAGACATCCAAAGTCCTAGGATAATAAGTTATCAGTAGTTAGCTTACTAAAATGCTGCATGCCATTGCAGGTTCTTTTCACAAAGTTTACTGATGATGGCATGCAAGGACAAGCACTGTTATGCCAAAAAAACTAAACAAAAAAAACCCCCAAAACTGTTTTTCCTGGATATGGACAAAAAGTAGTTTGGTTAGAATGTAACACTATTGTGTGGAAGAGTTTAAAGTGCAAAGCAGAAGAAATAATAAAACATCCAATAAACCAACAATTTAACGTTCAATAGCATTATACCAAACCCTTCCATACTACTAGGAATACAGGGAATAAAGGATTACATGGTTTAGGACAAAGCTCTTCACCAATTAGACAATTATTATTACAAGAATCACAGTAAGCGGTCAATACCTTTACCACGACGCGCACCAAAGCAACTGGGGTTCTGTGGCTCCGCATTGACTGTTTGTGGTGCTTCTTGATATTTTTCAGCCTGTGGTATCTCCCGATGGATGTGGTAAGAGAGATTCCTCAACAAGCATACAACATTCTCCACAAGCTAAATGGAAAAAGACCGAAACGATGTTTAACTAGCACACACTAAACACTAAAAAATAATCAAGAATGTTGAATACTCAACATAACTTTTTTTTAAAATTACATTTCCAAAGTAATCAGTTATTTTATTTATACACTTGTTAGTATTTAGCTTACTCTACACTAAACTACTAATGAATAATTCAATATTTAACACTTGTAAAGAAAAAGAAATTTAAGAATTCACATAGAAGATCAGAATGCTCCTTATAGAAAGAAAGTGATAAATAACACTATTAAAGTTGCAAAATAGAGAAAAATGGTTAATTTTATGCAATTAACCATTATGCAAAATCTAATTGTGTCTCAAGCGCTCCATCATGGTTACCTTGCTGTCAACTTGTCCATGTCCAACTTCTGAGCGTAAAAGGTGGACTACAGAGTCCACAAGACCCTCACACTCTCTCATTTTTCTGCGTGCTTCAGAGCGTTCTGATGAGATATTTCTGAAGAAAAAGAAAAACCTCATTTTAGAACCAGGATTCTAATGTTATTTCATAATCAAGTGCATTAGGAGATTTTGCCTCTAACTTTGTAGGCTCCATTAAAACCCCTCCACTAATTAGAAAGTCACTGCATTCTCTTTTGAATTATTTGATTTTGTAATCTTTCTGATAGGCCAATGGTGCTTCCACAGACCACATGAAAATTTAAAGCCATAAACACATTTTAATGCACAATGCAGTAAAAATAAAAAATAAATGTAAATAAAAATAAAAAACGGATATAGGGTAGCACTTCTGGGAAAGAGCCCAACACCGAAAGGAGTTCATTCCTGTGGTGGTTTCCAGAGAATCTCCATTCAATCAATTCAATCTTGCTGCCCCGGACGTCTAGATCAGTGTTTGCAGACTAATCCTCTTAGTGTCCATCTGCCCAAGTAGTATTTTTTTTGTTCCTTATATGGATCCACTTTATCTAATTATGATTGCACTATTATTTTATAAACATTTACTATTAAATTTATTGAGTAAAGTTTTTTCCAAGATCCACTCAGTCATTTTTTTTTTCACCATGTACATCATTATTTTGAGAATTGCCTAATTTTGAGAATTATAGACTGAATATATTTGGATATTGCATATTTGGATAAGAAGATTTTGTTAAAGGTTTTATTTGCCTGCAGTGCTTCCCTATAGTCTTCTTTTAAGTTTTTATTAGGATGTAGTAGTAGATGATCATAAAAATTCTACAAAGTCAAATAAAGGGAACAGAATACCAGAATAACAAGCAGAAAGGCCACATAAAGAAGCACAAAACACCAGATGGAAAATGGTGTGTGGTATTCAAATTTGGTCCAANAATAAAATTCAGATCTACAGGTTTCTATGACTGAAATCCCAACTCAGGTTACCAAAATTCCCATTAAACATTGGAATATGTAGCATAAGAAAAGTGGCATTACATACCGCAAACATCCAGTTGTATTAACAAGAGCTGGTTCCCACTCAATATGCCGTGATTTTCCCTCCTCTGCATTAACTGCACCGCTGTCTCTCTGCCAACCAGAATAGGGAACTAGAACCTCCTGGGTCAGAGTATACAGGGCTTGGTCCACTAGTTCCATTTTTATGGAGTCCAGAGAGGATAAATTCCAAAGGGTACCTAAGTAGTATGAAACAGATGGAAACATTAAGGCATAATCAAATTTTAGAATGCTTTAGGTCAGACATATGAAACTCTCAGTACTTCTGGTATAAGCTTGCAGCATACATATACATCAATAAATCTATTAAAGAGGCTGCACACCATCCTAACCCAGGTATCTGTTATACCTCCAATGTATCAATCTTAGGATTAACAAGTATAGCCAAATGAAGGAGGCGGNACTGAGGAGAGTTCAAATACAGTGGTACTTGACAAGTTTGAGAACCATCAGTTTTATGTTTTTCTTCATAAATCTGACAATGACATTTTCCCACAAGTTCCAGTATGAACTTCTTGTGCANAAAGCGGTCACCCCATTGAACGAATACAATAGGGTGACCGCTTTCTTAAAAGTTCAAACTTTCAAGCACCCCTGTAGATAAGATGCTTGTACTGTCTGTGTAAAGTACTGAGATGGCCTCAGCTCACCAGTGACACACTCTGCCATTTCTCTTCCCTCTCGACCATCAGCTCTTCTGCGCAGTAGCCTTGCTAGTGCAGGTACACCATCACAATTCTTTACAGCCATTTTGTTTTCACGAGCAGGGCCATAGGAGAGGTTCTTAAGTGCCCCACATGCTGCGAGTCTAACTTGCGCACGTGGGTCCTCCAGTAGGCTGATGAGGGGTGGTATTCCACGTAATCGACAAACCTTAATTTAAAAAAAAAAAAAAGAATTAGCAGTAGTAAATAAAAATGGGATTTTTACACCAAACAAAAAACTGTTTAATTAATACATCAATCAATAATCAACCTTTGTTTAATCAAATAAAGGAGAAAATGCAACCCAAAAACAGATGATCACATTTTCCCTTTCCTTCAATTAGGAAACTGCTATAAACAAATCTATATCTAAGGGAGAGATTGCATGAAACAGCTGCACATAACACATTGTGACCACAATAAACACCACTAAACAAAAGATGTTTCATCATTTGCATAACTTACTAGGAGCACAGACAAACAACCATACTGACTGTTGCTCCAGCTATTTAGCCAAGGCATCTACTAATCTGGTTGAATGGCGTGTGATGAGCAACTTTAATATATACATACCTGGCAGTCAAAATAAGCAACCTAACAATAGATTATTCAATGCAAGACACCCACTTCTGTGCATTGCACAGAACACAAAAAAAAATAGACTTTCAAACAAAAGCTATCCAGTCTAAAACTCTAAAAGCCCTAACTACACCCAGAGGTCGCAGAAATTCTCATGGCCTACTGGAATGAACAATGGAACATTTATGATCAATATGAAAACACAAAAACTAGACAATAAACAGCGTTGTGCAACATTTGAATGACTAAGGAGGGGGAAGTGGGCTACAAAGTGAGACCCCTATAAAGCCAAGGCTATGGACATCAGAAACACACATTTACATTTTAACTACAAAAGATTCCAGAGCTTTAAGAACAAGGTTCAGGTATCACTGTACCAAAAAATACTCCTGAGTACTCAGGAGCTGCAGCACGGAATCACACTGTACAACGTCAATTAGATGGCGTCACTGCAGAAAGAACTGATCCGTTCCAATTAACTGACAAATGAATACTCAGATGCTTGGTCCCAATATTAGCAGAGTAAGCTATAGCAAATTGCTAGATAAAGTGTTGCTTGCGGTACAAACCACAGTTTATCTATAGCCAGCTGTAAGAACTGCGAACCATGGCCTTCATGGCAAATATGGAAGGACAACTATCAATTTCCTCAGTATCTGAAAGATCTTTGGTATTGGAGGAAACGTATACACCAGGTTGAAGTTCCACAGGATGGACAGAATTGATCACCTTGGCTGGGGCTCTTGGTACATTGAAATAAAGTTAGTGCCACTGAACAAAAGTTACTCAGATGAAAACACCTTGCAATCTCNGACTTAAAATAAGTCATCAGAGCCTTCTTGAAGGTGCGTGGTGATGTGGCCTTGAACTGAAAGTGACATTTTTGAGGTGTCCAATGAATTTGTAAAGGCACGCCCTCTTTGTTGCCAAAAATTAATGTAGGGCATAGAAGACCTCTCCTACAAGCTCTCCCTGGTTTGTGAGTTCTTGCCTCTTTAAAGTCAGTTATGTATCTTCCTGGTCTGGAAAAAGATCTTTGCCTCCTCTGTCTTGTAGCAACCATGCTGACTTGCCACCAAATAGTCACCCAAAAGGTATCTNTCAACTTTATAGAATCCAACAACACCTTACAGACAAAATCAATGACTATTTGCATGTTCTGCATTGTCTTCCACAAATAAGGCCCTTTAATGCTTTCAATAATATCAATCTCTAAAGTACTACACCAACTTCTCAGGATCCTTAATGTTACAGTTGTGGCCACTGCAGGTTTCAATNATGCACCAGCCATAGAATGCCATTTCTTAAGCCAATCTTCTTTTCCTCAACAGTTTTAAAATCCTCCACATCCGCTAGAGGAATATTAGTTTTCCTTGAAATGCGGGAAACTGCAGCTTCAGTTTTGGGAGGTTCATCCCACTTCCCATTGGAAGAAGTCAGGAAAGGGTACATTTTATTCATACAGCTAGAAACCACCGCTCTTTTCTCTAATATTTTTATCTCCTGTAGTAATTTCGGAAGAGTGGAAACATCCAGACTGGATGCATTACCGAAACATGCTTTGATGGGAAAGTTCCCAAACCAAAATCCTGGTGTGGCTGTGCCACATTGTACAGTTGTAACTTTTTTTTCCCAAAGACTTGTGAAATACAAAATCAGAACAAAAACAGTGTACTAACCCAGAATGAAGTACTACTTGTGTTCTATGGAGGTTAAGGGCCAAAGCTAAATCAATATGTTGCACCAGGTCAGACTGTACACTCCTAACCCTTTAGGCAAGTAATACCCTTTTTTTAATGACTCAACATCTACAAACCAACACTTCAAGGTTTCAGAGAACTTCAATACAGCCATGTAAAAACAATGACTACAGCCACTACTACCACACATATATTCTAGTTATCCCGTCTACCTCCTCTCACCACTCATCACCATAAGTTGTACAATCCAGAATAGTTCTGCCTGTCCTGCTCCATTATGAAAGGGTTATATAATAGCCATTTTGCAGAAGTCATGTCTGAGGGCTTTGCATATACATTACATTACTTAAATTTCTACTCCCTGCACCCAACACGTTCTAAAGAAAAGATAATTGGCAAACCTCTTTCTTAACATCCTCATTTCGATAGGACAGGTGCTGCAAGTAAGCCGCAGCATTTAACCTCACAGCATCCAGGGTGTAACTCAACATTGCTAGAACTTCTGGAAGCTCTGGTTGCCGCCAAGGGCCACTGGGAGCTACAGTCAAAGGCGCAGGTCCAAGGCTAGAAAGGCTTCCGGATGGAGGCAAAGACTGACCATAATGATCAGAAAGTGGATCCTCATAACTCCTACAAAAAGGGAAAGAGTTGTTATCATAAAAAAAGCATATCTAAGGAAACACATGCCATTTAAAAAGAAAATGTTCAACAGCAAACCAAGTAAAAAGAAAAAGAAAATCAGTACATAATAAAAACAAAAACATAGGAACATCCAGACTGTAATAGAAAGCATAAACTTATACAAACGTGTTTTAAACACACCTCAGTCGCCTGCGCGGGTCTGCTCCATTGGCACCTCTCCTTCCAGTTGTGGAATAGTCTGGACCATCTACATAGCCGCCAAGGCTCCTACGGTCATCCTCAAGTCCATAGGCGTCTTCAGATCCGTATCTGGCAGCGAGCAGATCAGACTGGCTGCCCCCAAAACCAGCTCCTCTTACTTGTGGCTGGGGGCCATACCCAGGGCCCCTGTATGGCTCAACGGTGCGATAGCGGTTATTTGGCCTGGAGAGGCTGCTATAGCCAGGATGCTGTGGAGGAGGAATGATCTGCATTGGGTCAGCACCATGCCCACGAAAATGATAATTACGGGGCACTGTTGTGTAAGCACCACCACCACCACCCCCCACAACATCACGGTATGGACGCTCTAAAGTTTGGGAATATCCAGGTGCAGGTTTCATCTATAAAAAAATAAAAAAAATAAAAAAAAAAATGTAAACACACTATTTTTAAATGATTAAATATTAGTATTGATATTCAGATCCATAACAAATAGTATTCCATTGTTAAAGTTAAGGTCTATTTAGAAATTAAGATTGTCAAACAAGCGTCCGATCACATGGGCACCATTTCGTGTCATCCAGCAGGATCTCAATGTTGAGATCGCAATACTGTAGTTATTTTTTTCAATAGGAAAAATTGATGAAAATTTGTTTACAGGTGTAATAGCATCTATGCAATGCAGGAATTAGGTTTTGTTCCAAACAATTTATAGTGTTACTATTTCAGATTCATCTGTTTATATTCTAGTTGTCGCTTGAGATGTGCTGTTCCATATTATATATTTTGTTTTAGAGTATAATAAAATAACTTTTAAATGTGCATGCCNAATTAAATAGAATGTGGTGGTCACTTCACATGAAAACTATTTGCTCACCCTCATCTGAGGAAAACAGGAGAAAGAAGAATACACCAAATCTATCACTGTTCAAAGGACACCTGGCCCTGCTGACCAGTAGAGGAGATCATTTTGGGAACTGTATAAAAGAACATGCACTCTGGAGTTAGTTCCAGTGTGGTCATTACACCATTAGACGGTGCCAATCTACACTGTGATGGGAATTCTTTTTTGCAGGCACTTCTAGTAATCTGTTCTAGCTTAAAGGTGCGAGCGATCGGATATTAAGTTTTACNAG
This sequence comes from Platyplectrum ornatum, assembly GCA_016617825.1. Classification (NCBI taxonomy): domain Eukaryota; kingdom Metazoa; phylum Chordata; class Amphibia; order Anura; family Limnodynastidae; genus Platyplectrum; species Platyplectrum ornatum. The sequence goes on from JABWIB010005231.1 coordinate 17,288, forward strand.
ATTTCACAGGTTATTTAAAAAACAGACTTTAAATGACTGTTTTTCAAATATAGTCTAGACATTTCTTCACACACACATTTTGATGAGTTTACATGGGGAAGACAAAGTAATAGTTTAACTCACTGAGATGTCACTGTGGCGGGGCTCATCAGACATACTATAAGACAAATAGGAAGGGTCATCATCCAGAGCATAATTCTCATCAGCAGGAAGACCATGGGCCTCCATTCTTACTGGTGAGTACACAAAAGACCGATCCTGTGGTAAAAATGAGTACATTAAAACACAAAAAACNAATTCCTACTAAAAATAAGCAATGATTTAGCATTATCATTCCTTAACACAATAATCTCACCTGTGTATCAGAGTACTTTTTACGTTGAACCTCCGTGGATTGACCAACTCGCCCGTTCTGCAGGAAAAATGCTTATAATTAATTGAAGTTTAAAGTTCAGGAAAGTCAAGTCTTTACCTTCAAATTACCCAAATGCATTAACCTGGGAATAGAATGAATCACAGTAGTAAAATCCATCTATTTCTGCTGTCTAGAAGGATCTTTATTTTCAAACTGAACCTACTACATTTCAGGAAAGATATAGGGGTATATTTACTAAGC